>WWET01003880.1:60236-77621 GCA_011038615.1 Limnodynastes dumerilii | reverse complement strand
TGACTCTGGCCCAAGATCATCCTGAGATGGCAATCCTATCTGGGGAACAGGCAGACAAGAGCTTGTTGAATTGTTAAACCTTGCAGAATCTCTGCAGGGTCTGTAGAATCTAAACCCCACAACACGAGAAATTTGTGATATCCCAGCACTGAGTCTTTGCTACATGCCATGAAGGAGAGAGAGAGTAGAAATACAAAGGAGAAAGTTGTTTTCTTCATATTTGTGCTCACTTTCTTCTTTCCCCAAATCCTGTAACATACAACCATCCTATAAAACAGACGTTCTTCAGTTCAGAACTAAACATGTTGAGATGTAACGATTTTCCATTGACAGTATCCCAGCCATAAACATATTTGTGGTATAAACGTCAATCGACCACGGTCTTGAGTTTCAGAATGTTTTGACATGTTCTCCACTGTCAAATGTCTTCCATGATTCTCTATTCGACTTGTTTCGGGGTTTTCTTATTACAGATGGCATTTGTGGTTCACAGTACATGAAAAATATTCTTTATTTGATTGTTCAATTTTAGGCTAAATTTTAAAAAGTTTAAATGTAAAATGTGAAAATATATATATTATACTAAACAATAAACACTAATGATCATGTTTGAAACGTAAAATTATGAATTGCATCTGTTCAATGCTCAGTTATCCGAACGATGAAAAATGTGTGCTCCTAAAATCACAAATCTAGGAGAATGGACTTCCCTGTAACTGTGCATCAAAACGTTCTCACTCTCTACCATCTCCATAAGTGTCCTTTCTCTCCAGCATTTCCAACATCTTTCTCCTTGTTCTTTACCCAGATTAGTAGATTTTGGCAGGTTGTATTTGCAAAGTTAATCGCATCAGCAACATTAATTCCCAGACTCAAAATCCTTACAACTATGTATCCAAACATCTAATATATGATACATTAATTTGCCATCTAACTACGATTGCCTTGTAGAATAGATAAGGAATACATAAGCAAATAATGACATTCTTTTAATACAAAGTGAATTGTATGTCTCCTGACAAACAGTATTTGCACATCCTTTATCTGTAATAAGAATTACAGAATTCTAACATCAGTAGTAGGGATATTGATGGGAACACTGTTAAAGGAACAAATTGTACAGTATCCTAAATCCAGTTATTTACAAGACCCCAAGCAGCATAGATTCACTGGGGGAAGGTCATGTCACACAAATCTTATTGAATTATATGACTGGGTCAGTAAAGTATTAGATTAGGGGGAGCTATAGACATAGCTTATCTAAATTTTAGTAAGGCTTTTGACACTGTGCCACATCGCAGACTGTTAAGCTGGAAACTCTGGGACTGAACTTAAGGAGGAAAGAGGTCTAGGAGTCATTTCATGTGACTTAAAGGTAGCCAAGCAATGTAACAAAGCAATGAGTAAGGGAAATCAGATGCTTGGTTGCATAGGGAAAGGAATTAGTAGCAGAAAGAGAGAAGTAGTGATGTCCCTTTATAGATCGTTGTTACGATCTCACCTAGAATACTGTGTTCAGTTCTGGAGGCCATATCTCAAAGGAATCGAAGGAAGAGGTGTAAGAGAACATGAGGGCATGCATATAAATTGGAGGGTGACAGGTACAGGAGGGGACATTATATAAAGGAAGAGGTGTAATACAACACGAGGAATATAAACTGGAGGGTGGCAGGTTCAGAGGAAATGTGTGGAAAAATGACTTCACTGAAAGGGTGATAGATAAGTGGAATCGCCTCCCATCTGAGGAGGTAGAAGGTAACACAGTAGAACAGTGTAAACATGCTTGGGATAAATATAAGAATATCCTAAATCTCAAACTAAATTGCGGGTAAATAGGGTCTAGGGTCAGTATAGTTTTAAACAACCAACTGGGCAGCCTGGATGGGCCATGTGGCTCTTATCTGCCGTCACTTTCTATGTTTCTATAAATTGTATTCTATGAAGATTATATTTTTACAGTGTATTTTAACTTGTTACAGGCAGACATTTAATTCCATTATCAATATTGTCTGTCTGTCTGTCTGTCTGTCTGTCTGTCTGTCTGTCTGTCTGTCTGTCTGTCTGTCTGTCTATCTATCTATCTATCTATCTATCTATCTATCTATCTATCTATCTATCTATCTATCTATCTATCTATCTATCTATCTATCTATCTATCTCATATATATGTATGTCTGTCTGTCTGTCTGTCTATCTATCTACCCTGTTCACCAATGTTGGCATCACTGAAGCTGAGAGATGCTTTTCATGGCAATACATCTGTGTTGTCTCCTCTGCCCCTTGAATGTGAACAGAAAATGAAAGGTTTCATCTAATTTGCATAATTTTCTTGTTAAATAATGAGGGAGACTGTGACATCTTTTTTTAATCAGAATTTCATTAGATTTTTGCTATTAAGTAAATCCCTGACTTTTTTTCCATCGTGCCCTAATTATGCATTGTTAATTACTGTGGCTCACTAATGCTTACGCCTCTGGTTATAGAGCAATATAGGAATAGAATGTAACAGGTGGTGTTTATGTACATTCTATCAGAAAGTGGACTGTATTGTGATCAGTCTAGAAAAACAGAGATAACAATGACGGCATCTGCAGTATCTGTCAGACTATTACCCAGAAATGAAGCCTAAGAGGTTAATTATCACAATTAGGAAAACAATAAAAAATAGAATGAAGCTGCGCATCCCGCATCGTTATTTAGCCTGAAGTTGCCATGTTCCAGTATCTGTGTATGTAAAAGCGTTCAAGTAAAATAATTCAAATGCAATGTTGCAAGATGGTAATGATTTAGTTGTGCTATGAAGAGAAGTATTTATGGCTGTACATTTTATTAAATTTTTACAGATGTAGAGACACCCACAAATCAGCACAAACTACCGCAACCTCATAGGACTGCTAAAGGCACAAGCGACGGTAGCTCTGTGCGATTATGCCAGTATAGCACATAGGACGGGATTCATACCTAAGTGTGAAATCCGTAAGTGCGGATATGCATGTATCCACACCTACATCTCCGGTTCACTCCCCTCTGTTTTTAGGCTACCTTAAATACCCGTACATAATATCCCTACGCACAGAGAATGACCAGCCCTCTCTCTCAGCCTAATCTACATCCCTCCACACACCCACGTTTCCTATCTTCCCATGGAGGCTGCAGTGGCACGTCTCCTCTATTTTAAAAAACGACGTGCTATGTAGTCATACTGGCTACGTAGCTTGCGTGGTCAGTATGTCTACACATGAGCAGTAGTCTCTTTCTTAAATATACGCACCCAAGAAGCAGCTCCTTCTTACGTGTGAATCAGGCCCATAATGGACAGGCACTAAACAGTCAATCTCAGGGCATCTAGGTGATCATATACTGTACAAATGCAGGATAATATAGTGTAATGTGGATGGAGGTTCTGAATAGTGCAAGCTTTTCTGTCGCAAGATAAATGCACTACAACAATAGAAAATAATAAAAAAAATGTAAAAAAAATGCACACAAAAAAAATATTACTGTATATACAAAATATTTGACAGCTGCAGAATGCTCCAGAAGCAAAATTATAACATTTGACTTGCAGTATGAAATTCTAACACAAGTGTTCGCAATAGGCCATAGACTGTCAGACGAGACCTGTGTTTGGTGAGAATGTTTTGACATAACCTGTGCTTATTTTTGTCTGAGTTCCGCTCTGGATTAGGAGCTCTCGCTTGAGCACGTCCTTGCTCTCTATTGGCTATGAGCCTCCTCCTCTTCTCCCCCTTAAAAACACAAGCTGGCACAGCTTGAGTTGCGTTCTGAATCCACCGCAATGGCGTGCCCTTTAGTTTCTGAGCATGTACAGGGCAAAACGTAACTTTGTTGTACTCGGCTGTTCTGTAGTACACCACCTGACTTGCTTGCTGCAGTGTTATGTGCAATGGGTCCAGCTTATGACACCCAATGTTTAGATGTATGGCATGCAGGATGCAGGATTATTTTTCTGTCCTGGGCAGATCTGGTCCAGGAAATTCAAGTGCGGTTCAAGAAACATTCACGTTATAGTCCTGTCTCCTAGTGCTGGAAAATGGATTGATGCCTTACAGAAAATATTCTTCAGGAGAAAAGAACTGCAAGCTAAATACAGCTGTTAACAGACAATGATTGTGACATTTCTGCTTTGCTTTGTTTCCTATTGGCTGTAAATATTTCCCCTTTGTAAAGTTGACATGGATTTTCTATAAATTTGTAGCCCAAATTATTTACCAGCAGACTGGACAGATGCTCATTAACTTAAGAGGGTTTCCATTTCTTTGCAAAAAATGCTGTTTCGAAAACAAATTGCTTTTCAAAAATGTCTTTTAGAAATATGGTTTATTTGTAAACTGGTAAAGAAACAAAATAACATTTTATGTAACCTCAAGGAAAAATATATAAGAGTTGTTACAAACTCTCTGTTTGCTTTATTAGTACACCTTCGCCTTTGTCTGAATGTGTCTCTCCAAGACTTACCAGGTGCTGGTGACTTGATATAGTTCATCTACACCAGGGGTGGCCAAACCCAGGCCTCAAGCACCACCAACGGTGCATGTTTTTCCAGGTCTCCTTGTTAGGGCACAGGTGTGTCATTACTGACTGAAACATTATTCAAGATCTACAGGTGGTAGTGATTATCTCAGCTCTGACTATCTGAGGAGACCTGGAAAACATGCACTGTTGGTGGTGCTTGAGGCCCGGTTATGGCCACCCCTGATCTACACCTTTCCATGGAATCAGTATGAGTCCACCTGTTAACAGGAAATGTTGGCTGGGACCTAGATCTTCTCACTCTATATAGCAAGTATGGGGTCTTACTGTCAACTGGAGCTGGTGGCTTGGACCTAGTCATGTACACTTCTCCACTGTAAACATGTTACCAGGAGCAAGTGGGGTAGTATAGTCCATCCACACTTCTCTATAGAGAAGTCCACCTGTTACCTGCAACTGGTGGCTTGGATATAGTCATGTAACATCTTCATGTAGCCATTATGGGATCTTACTGTTACCAGGAGCTGGTGGCTGTGTACAGTCCATCTAGACCTTTCCATGTAGCCAGTATGGGTCCACTAGTAGCCTAGAGCTAGTGGTTGGGACATAACCATGTAGAAACGAGAAGATTGGGAATTCGAAATGGCTCTTGTAAACATTCTGCAAGTGGCCACATGTGCGTAGAATCAACTCTATGTGTGGCTAGTGAGCAGGTTCAGAACAGAAGAAGAAACCTTAATAAGTGCATATATGGGTGGAGTTCTGTATATCCTGTAATGTGAAAGAGTTAAAGTATAATACATCTATTGACTAGCATTTCACAATAAAGAATCTTATAGCAGGCAGCATCCTGAGGACTGCAACCCAATACAGGGAGCATCATAGTAATCTCCAAATTCTTCATGTGGCCAGTATGGGTCTTCCATGTTAAGATGGAGCTGGTAGGTTAACCTAGTCCATCTACACATCTCCATGGAGATCCAGACTTCTTATTATATGCTCATTTCCATGTGTTTGGATCAAATTCAGTCTATCTCTGTGTACTGCGCATCCACGTGCATCCAATCTAATTAGACTTCTGACAGATAACACTTCCCACAGGTTCTAGCAGGTGGCGGGCTTGCTCTCTGGACATTACTTGATGTAACAGTGTACCGATTCACACTTCCGACCCGGCATTTTACGTTTTCAGGAGTAAGAATATTTAAGGTAGGGTGAGGCTATCAAAAGTCAATCTGTGTGAGGGATCTGGTTAATGGCGCCTTCACATTTCAGTCATACAAACTTATCAGTAATCTGTGAACCTATGTATGTAAGTATTACTGGCCAGCAGATTACTAATGAGTCTATATTACTGAAATGCCCATTTTTTTTAAGTCATAGAGGCTTAGAGGAGGCTCCCTGCTCTCCCCTAGACAACGCCTTTCATTGGCATTATCATTGCTTTAAAGCTTGAATAGTGTCGGTAAGGCCGATTGTGGTTTGCGGGTGTGATGGTCTTTATTTTGAATGGCTATCATATGGCTCTTGAATGGTAATTTACAGCAATTGCTGCCAGTCTATATTATTAGTTGTGGCGGTGCTGTGGCATGAAGATTTCTCTTTCAAAAAGGTAAGCCTTCTTCTAATACTAGACCCAACTTTTCCCTTCAGCGCTAACTCTAACTTCCCTTTTTAAAGCCTAACGCTTCATGTTCCACAGCCTAATCCTAACCTTCCCCTAACTTTAATCCCACTACATCTACCATACCCTGAAGCCTAACCCTAACCTAAGCCACCACAGTTGTTTTGCAATTGGGAACAGGTAGAAATAGTTACCTCTTCCCAATAGCGGTTTTCTCACTGACAAGCATTTTGAACATGATACAACTGCCATTCAGTTGGCGGCTGTATCATATTCAAAATAAGGACACATTGACTGGCACCTGCATCCCAATAGAACGTATGTGTGCACAGGTGCAGAATGTAAAATTATCAGTGATCTGAAATGGACACTCGAAAACTCAAGGGAAATTAGATTTTAAGATCCCATTCATTGCTATTATTGTTTCTTCTAATGAGAAACATTCATGAGGAGAGAACCAGTGTATCTGTGAATTAGTTTTGTATTTATGCTGAAACATTTAGCAAGCTGATGGACACTTTGGCAACATTGTCATGAAATAACATGCTGTGGGATATTCGCAGCAACACAAACTCTTTCACTTCTGGCTACTTGAGCAGATCCTGGCTGTTATTAGGCAGTCAGGATATACAGTAGCTCTTACTGCTAGATGGCTTCTGTTCTCCTGGCTGCTAAGCAATAGCACAGTCAGGTCTACAGAATATACTACCAAGTGCTAACATGATTAGTAGGTCTCAGCTGGTGCCTAACAGCCAAGATTCAGGCCATCCATAGCTGGGAGGCTCTGGTTGGCTCAGTATCTGTCTCGTTGATTTCACTCAACTGTTCCGTGTTCTGGACACAATATTTATCTGGGTTCTAGTTGTCAGTCGTGTCTCATCGTGTCTAGTTCCAGTCTTCTCCGTTGTCCTGGATCTGCACCCCTGTCCTGTTTGGTACTGGTGTTATTCAGTGTTTGTCTCGGTTGTGGTCCGGACTATCTCTGACCAGTCTTACTCTCAAACCTCCCAGTTGGGTTGGGTGCTGCCTCCAGGGGTTGCGGCCAGCAGCATGCATCTTTACCCACCAGGAGGGCCTCTGGAAGACCTGGTCCAAGCTAGATTCTGTGCCTTGGTGTGCAGTTAAGCTGGAAAATGTAACAGCTCTTTCTGATATTGTTTATTGCAATAATATTTCTTATTTCTTTTTGTTGTGTGAACTTTTAAGCAAAACAGAATGTTCACTCAGCTTCAGCGGAAATTGTTATAAGATGTGTACCGTTGTGTATTAGATTTGCTCTCATGTCTGTTAAATATGGTTTTCGTAATTAGAAAGGACAGCCATTCCTTTATGTGTGCTCTGTCAAAAGAAAAGCTCGGAAGAACGTTGACTTCCCTTAAGAAAATTTGTACCATTTCCCAGAAACTGCCAAGTCGGCCAGATGTCACGACTCTCACCATCCAGTTGTTGTGCCTCTGGATATAGTTTAGGATATCACCTTGGGGCTGGCCACCATCTGGTCTTACACTGAGACATATTGGAGAAACTCCTCCATAACCAACATCTGCAGTTTGTGAGCATTAGTTATTGTGAAGCGATTTTTCTATGTTATAAGGAAAAACAGGTTTATTTCAAGGATATTAGCAGGTTTACAAATGAAATGCAATGAACATAGAGGTCGGTGGTTGTTTATCATCAGCAAATGCATTGTGCTAATGTAATGTAATGTAAGTCTACCAATGAAGAAACAAAATATAGAACTGATCGACAGATAACAAACACCTGGACCATTTATTATTTGTTGTAACCCATAATGTCATCAGACTTTAATTTAACCTTAACTTTAAATGTTTAATATATCCCATATAATGTTTTTCTAGTCTCTATTTTCTCGTCTCTATTAGCCTCTACCAGCTCATATACTGAATAAATAAAATTTCAGAGAAATTATGTCTTCAATAATTTCCTCCAATTTTAGTGCTGCCCTTGATTTCTGATACTTCTCCCTTGTAAAGAATTTCTCCCTCCTTTACCTAGTTATAACCTTCTATCATATCCCCTTTTTTGCCTGTACCCCGTAATACCCCTTTTATCATACCCCTCTCTCTCTCCTGTACCTGGTTATATTAATTCTATCATATCCCCTCTCCCTTCTGTACCTGATTATATACCTTCTATCATATCCCCCTCTCCATCCTGTACCTGGTTATATTCCTTATATCATATCCCCCTCTCCCTTCTGTAATTGGTTATATCCCGTATATCATATCCCCCTCTCCCTTCTATACCTGGTTATATCCCTTCTATTATATCCCCCTCTCCCTTCTGTACCTGGTTATATCCCTTCTATGATATCCCCCTCTCCCTCCTGTAACTGGTTATATCTCTTATCATATTCCCCACTCTCCATGTGCATGGTTATATCCTTTCTATCATATTCCCCTCTCCCTCCTGTACCTGGTTATATCTCTTCTATCATATTCCCCTCTCCCTCTTGTACCTGGTTATATCCTTTCTATCATATTCCCCTTTCCCTCTTGTACCTGGTTATATCCTTTCTATCATATCAATTAACCCTAGAGTGTGTGTGTGTGTGTGTGTGTGTGTGTGTGTGTGTGTGTGTGTGTGTGTGTGTGTGTGTTAAGGACCTAAGAATATAGCTCCAATAGGGCAGGGACTGATTTGAATGTTAAATGTTTTCTATAAACCTGATAGCGCTATATAAAAACCTGTTAATAAATAAATAAATGAATAATTAAATATATTTAGCATTCATTTCATCATAAAGTGACCAGACCGTCTAAAATAAATATATTCCAAACAACACAAAGTGCTGTAACATTGTCCTCACCCAATACAAATTGCACTGTTTATATTTATATGAGTTGGGCCTCATTCATGACAAATGGTTAAAGGGCTGATTACTGTATGTTAACAAACTAGCTGCATAGCTGATCTTCTGGTGACCCTACAACACTCAGATGCAATTATTTTAATGATGTGCCTGATTAATCTATAATTAAATAACCTTGATAGCTACAGAAATGTTAAGTGGTGTGACAGATTTGGGCATAATTATTATAAACTCTGAATATTTTGTTTTCTTCTAGGAAATGGAGGAACATGCTGTATATTTATCAAGTTCATTGACATCTCAGTGGGTATTAACAACTGGGAATTCTTGTTCCTTATAGTACAATGTATGTGTTAAGCTGTTAACTCACACAGCAGGCTTCCTCTCCTATTGGTTCCTATTATATTATATTATTATATTATATTGTATTATATTGTTATATTTTATTATCTTATATTATAGTACATGTTGAATAGAAGGAGCAAAGATAAAATGCACAGATAAGGGTTGATTCAGCAGCACATGCATATCATCTCGGATCAAGTGCCCCAGGGCATTCCTACCAATCATATGCAGGTGAATAATGATGGACATGTTGCCTAACCGACCAAGAGAGACTCAGAGAACTGATTATGATAACAAAGCTATCCATTCATCTGCTCAGCCGGAGTCCCTAAAACAACTAAATGGTGAGTAAACAGTCTCTAAGATAAGTGTCAGAAGTTCCATGGCCAGGAGAGCTTTTTCTGGTCACATCCTTACATTTGGGCACAAAACATGGGCAGACCAATGGCAATGATGGCTCTGAATGTCTATGCAAGGACGGTAGGTAGTTTATGGGCACAATCATGCAATATATATTGCAATTTCTAAGAATGAAAAAAATATGATTTTCTTTTTAATTACTGTGTATATAGAAAATATTCCAAACCTGCGCAATTCTTCAGCAGTGATATCTTAACTTGTATATTGCATTTGAAGTATGTAATTATAACTCCAGGGTTCGAAATATGTCCTAGAGTAGCAGATCCCTGGACTTAAACATGACCCGGGGCTGGTGCTTATGTCTTGACGTAAACAAGGCTTATTTCCGTCTGCAGTTGACTCTGGATCAAGTGCACTTGGTTGGCACATCCCTAGTGTACATTAGCTACCCCTTCCCACCCATACTTCCCAATAGAGCCTTCACAACACGAGCAGATGCAACTCGAGACTATATCAGGCGTGGTTTCATGTGCTTCGTTTCTGAAAATGTACAGTGCAAAATCACCCCATGATACACTACGCAAGCTCAGCTCTGGATTGGCTTCAGTATGGACCACATCCACCACAGGTCCGTCTGTTTGCTCACTTGTGCACGCAAATTGCATAAACGGTCAGTGTTGCCCTCCAGATGTTATGTTAGTATTACTAATGTAACTACCATCGGATGGAACTTCTGTACGATGAACAATTGGGTAATGATTCCCCTCCGCACACTAAGGTGGATGGGTGGAAGATGTAAATTTTACAGTGTGGGTGTTTACACCTATAATGACCATTGTAAAATCATTTTACTAAATTTGAGTAAGAACATGTTTAACCTTTTTTTGTTGTTTTCCACATAAAAGTGCATTTTGCGTTGATCAGTTGTAATATTTCCTGAAAAAATTTTGGGCGAAAAACCCATTGAGATTTAAGTTTCAGAAATGTTATTGTAGAACAGTCCTAAGGCCAGATTTACTAAGCTGCAGGTTTGGAAAAGTGGAGATGTTGCCCATAGCAACCAATCAGATATTAGCTAACATTCTCTAGACTGTAGTAGGAAAGTGAGAGCTTAAATATGATTGCTTTCTATAGGCAACATCTTTACTTTTTCAAATCCCCAACTTAGTAAATCTGGCCCCTAGAATGCAAAGCCTAAGGATAATTAATCTTGTCCTAAATAATAAAAATGTTGCAATCAAGTAAGTTAAGGTAGATTAGATATAATTAGATGTTTGTGCTTTTCATCGTACAATTATTCATATTAATTAGGTTCCTACCTTGTATCATCTCAGAGAAACTAGAACTTACCTCTAATTGACCATGATTATTGCTCATTATTTCCACAATAATGAATTATTAGCCATTAGCATGTACTACTGAGTCACCTAGGCCATTATCAGCTAGGATATTAGTCCCATTATCTGTTCTAACTCATTATAGTTGCAGTTATTTCTTTTGTGTTCAAAATCAACCATTAAGCTGAAATCTGTTTTTAATTAATCTTTATTGATTGTTAAATGGAAATTTATATATAATAAACAGAAGGGCGGTGGAGAAACTGGTCATCAGAAACTTGGAAGACATTACATAGCCCTCAAAGACTGGCAGTTTGTTATAATCAAATGCAAAACAAATGTATATTATGCTGCTTCTTATGAATAATATCAGTTGATTTATTCTGCAATAAAAGAGGTTGAAAGACAGATAAGCTGGATCAAAAAGTTTTGAAATGCTTTATTTTAACTCTGAAAATGGCCTATCCAGCAATATCCTAGATTAACATGGAAAAAGTAGACCTTCGTAGCCAATAAGAGTTTCATTGCCTCCCAATCTCTCCATTGTCATTGGCAACATCATTTCCTCTGTTCCCCAAGTTCACTGCCTGGGTGTCGTTGCCTGGGTGCCTCCACGACCAATCCCCCTCTCAGTCCTAACACTTCCACCTCTGTAATATTGCCTATTGCTCTTGTTCCCCTCGGGTCTCTACAATGATACAGCAAGACTAATCTTCATCTCTTGCTGGTCCTCCTCCCTTTTCCTACTTTCAAGTGCTGCATTGGTTCCCCCTCTGCTCTAGAATACCTTTCAAGCTCCTCACCCTCACCTACAAAGTCATCTGGCTCCATTAAAGTCTACCTCTCCTCCCTCAGCTCCATTCACACTCCCGATCTCTATGGTCAACCAACAACTGCCATATCAGCTCCCATCTGATCACCACATCTCATTTAGCATACAAGACTTCTCCTGTTCTGCACCTCTTCTCTGGAATGATTTCCCTCATTTTATCATGCCTGCAGAGTTTCAAGCAATCCCTAATTGGGATTACTAATTTATTCAGGAAAGCCTACCTCTCCACTTTCACTTCCCAAGACATTCCCTTCACTCCTCCTAGCATGCCCCTACCTCTTCCCTCTCCCAACCCTCCTCTACCCTTTCTGCACTCTAGATACCTCTCCCTTTCCCCCTGCCACATGTTTCCTCCTACCATGTAGATTGTAAGATCTTGGGGGGAGGTCTCTCTATCCTCCTTCCTCCTCCTCCGTCTCCAGTCTCTGCCTCCTCTGGGTTAATACTTGAATTGTTTTGTATTTTTGTCTTGCTGTCAACTTTTGTCATTACTTGTACCCTCTGAATGTTGTTTATGTTTCCTCAATATTCATGTTATGTCTATGCTTGTACATCACCTGTATAGTGCTGCAGACCTTCTGTGGCTCCTCATAATAAAAATTATAATTGAACCGTATACCCACTTAACAGATTTGCACCTAACTTACTCGTCCAGCCCCTCACTCCTCCCACCCCCTTGTTTTTAGGTACCTTATGACACTTAAGAATGCCATAGGACTACCTTATTTTACCGTGTGTAGTTTTCTTCTTAAGAAGAAAACTACACATGGAGAATGGCTCTACCCGCTCCCTCCCCCCTCCCCGGCTAATCTAAATCCCTTACCCCTTCCACTTCTAACTTAACACTTCTCGAGGTGGCATTACCACGCCTCCTTCATCCTAAATTACTCCATGCAGTCTTTAAAGACTGCATGGAGGCAATCTACATACCTAACTGGTACATAGATTGCGTAAATGACCATTAAAGGCCATACTTAAGAAGCAGCTGCTTCTTAAGTATAAATATGGTACAATAATATTAGTTATAAAAATTATAATAATATTAACCCCTTAATTTCTAACCATCATAATATACATTATGAGCCTGATCCAGACATTCCAGATATTCAGTTGTGCTATCAGACTCTGTGCTAGCCATGTATTCCCACCCATTCAGATGTAAAAGAATTGGCATTTATTACACAGAGCTGAGTTCACAGGTGGGTGTTCCCTCTTCGTTAGTGTACAGTACAGGCATTCCCTCTCTCCGAGCGTTCCCATCAAGACCTCCACAGTTCCGAGAATATCCCTGAGCTTGAGACAGAAAATTTCGGTAGTTGGACTCTTATTAAATACCCTCACGTTTCATTGTCTACGAATTCCTGATATGTTGATCTTTTAATTTGCCTTTCGCATGCTTAAAGATGACTTTTTAGATACGGAGCAAGACACTCAAAGGCTGCCTCTGTCTGATTGTGTTCCGTACACATTCTGATCTAACAATACTATTGCAACAATGATAACTTCAATCCCTGACTACTCTCCTTCAACCTCGCACTACAGAAATAGGCTGTAATATCATAAGCCGCTCAGCAAGCTCTCTTTTCAAAGCAATATTTTTTGCTGCTTATGGAATTTCCTTTGACTTTCTTACCCACATTCTACCTCTTTCAAAATCCTCAATTCTCTCTATAGAAGAACGAAATCCAGGAACCTTCTTTCAATTCTAAATTCCATAGAAAGTGCAATGTATTGACAAAATGCACATGTTCAAGTGATTCGTTATATGTCATCACAAAATGTCCAAAGGACACACAGGCTAACAAAAAGGAGGAATTACTGGATGGGGATAGACTGATTGCAATCAATACAAGAAAAGAAAGTGAATCCGAGGGTTTACCCGTGTTTAATGAAAATTGTGTATCAGTAACGATCATTTTTAATGCGAAATTAAACTAAAGATTAAGCATTTCGTTGTTGGCTTACTAAGAGAAATACATTCATCTATCTAATTATGTTTGGCAATCCATTAGGTAACTAATTAGTTTCTGGCTAAAACAATAGCTCTAAAAGTGCAATATATGTGCATTATGCAATCTGTAAAAGTAAATCAATTGTTTAAGTTGCCATAACATTGTTACTTTTACAGAGTAGTGTTGGTACTGTAAAATTGTGCGCAATTTAAATGATATCAATAATACTTAAGCCTATAACTATGTTTATCCAATTTCAGAATGGCTAATCCCTGGTTCACTGCGGAATAATTAGCATTGCTGCTATATTGCATAACGGTGTCTGTTTATATATCATATTTTGACATTTGCAGTTGGATTACCATGTGAAAAGAGATTCCTATTTGATTCCTAAAGGACAAAACAGCAGCTGTTTGTATTAAATTTATGTTCTTTTTGTATATGTGTTTACTTTGAATTATATTCTCTTTAGCAATGCTCACTGGATGCAGTTGCTAGTATAAAATTCCGATCTTTGAGAAAAATGCAGCTGAAGGCTTAACCAATCCTAACTGCATTTTAAGACTAAAAATATACATTTCGGAACAGGTACCATGTGGAATGGCCCATTATTAACAAGGTTACCCCGTATTTTGCTAAGGATGCGCTGCAAGACAGGAAGCTTTAGGGTTGTACTTTGGCGATCGCAGTCTCCGTTCCGATGGCCCGCTTTGCAAAATGGAGACAGCCGAAAGTTACTATTTCAAATAGGGGCCATTTTAGAATTTTTTTTATATGAATGGGTGAGTGTGCCGATTGGCATATTTACCCATTCATTTTCGCAGATCTGCCGGATGACAGCTCCGGAGAGGTGAGTAACCTCTCCAGGGCATTTTAGTATTATGGGGGTTAGGGTTAAGCACTTAGGAAGGGATGGTTAGGGTTAGGACAATCGAAGGGGAGGGTTAGGGTCAGGCTGCAGGGAAGGGAGGGTTATAGTTAGGGGAAGGGTTAGGGTTAGTTTAGCCACTCACCTTTCGGTGCACCATGTTCTGTGCTCCAGGGATCGATTGCTATGCCTCTTCTAGGCATAAGCAATTGATTGAATCTGGCTGGGAGAGAACGGCCCTATCGAAATAAGGCCGTTCTTTGCGGGGACCCACACCCTACTCTGGAGAAGGGAGGGTTAGGGTTAGGCTGCAGTATGACAGTGGCTAGGAGCATTAGCATTAAGCTGCAGAGAGTGAAGGGTTTAGGTTAGGGAGGCGGTAGGCTGCAGAAGGAGGATGGTTAGGGTTAGGGGAAGTTTAGGGTTAGGCAGCGGACAGAGGAGGGTTAAGGTTAGGGTTAGGAGAGGGTGAGGTTGCAGGAAGGAAATGGTTAAGGTTAAGAAAACCTTTATTCGCTTCTTCCTGTTGCTATTCTGCTGATCCATAAGGGTGCGGTTGTAGGACCCTTATTTTCTGGGGGCAGACAGCCAAAAACTGAAAAAAAAAGAAATTAATGTTCTGTAATAGTGTACACATTGTGCCAGGAGAGAGGTCTGGGGACAGAGTGGCAGGGTAGGGGTGGCCCAAATGGATGTAGGTTGGTGGTACGAACGGCCCTTTTTTGAAAGTGACATTTTATACCACCGAAGTCAGAAGGGACTCCCAAATCTGCCTTGAGGAGGAGAAGCAATCGATCATCACTGGAACAAGGTCTATACACACGAACGATGAGTATTTATCCTACCCTAACTCTTATCCTATTCCTTACCCTAACCCTCCCCTTCCATTACCCTAACACTAAACTCTCCTCCCTGCAGCCTGACAGTAAGACTCTCCTGCCCGTAGCCTGACCCTAAGACACCCCACAACCCAACCCTAACCTCTCCTCCCTGCAGCCTGACAGCAAGACTCTCCTGCCCGCAGCTTGACCCTAAGACACCCCACAACCCAACCCTAAGACTATCCTCCTAGCAGCCTGACCCTAAGACTCCCCTTCCCATACCCTAACCTTAGGACTCCCTTCCCCACAGTCTAACCCTAAGACTCCCCTCCCTGCAGTCCAACCCTAATACTCCCCTCCCCGCAGCCTAACCCTAAGACTCCTCTCCCCGCAGCCTAACCCTAAAATTCCCCGATCTGCATAAAAACCCATTCATATTAATTTTTTTCAAATTAGAGCTATTTTTGAAATAAAGACTGCTGAAAAGTAGTTTTCGTCTGACTCTATTTTGCAAACAGCATGTTTGCAATTAGACTGCACCCCGGACCAAATATCGCCCGTAACAGGCAAATTTATTTCTGATGATGCACCTGGGGAACACCAACCTGTGAACTCAGACCATCCCCATGGTTCAAAATCACACCCCCTCTACCACTTCGCTTCAACAATATGCCCCTCTGCTCACAAAAGGTCATGCAGTAACCCGTGTCCGGGTCTGTAACACAGTAATTGCGTGTTCATTTTGTGGATCAGTTGCTTTGTGAAGGTACGCAGAGATAAGCCAGGTCATCTGGATCAGGCCTTGAGACTCCATGTTGTTTGCGTCTTCTTCAGATTTTTTGCATTGTTTTTCCCTCTACTTCATTGCAAAAACAAGAATTCAGAAACCCCCTTTTGAGTCCGGAGTTTTCCATAAATAACAAGACTTGTACAGTAAAGCGTGGTGTAACCTGGTTTAACATTTGAAATGTAGCACTTACAGAGCTCACATAAGTGTGGAGACTGAATACAGCACATCAGAGAGTGGCAGGGTAGGGGTGACTGCTGATGTCGGCACATTAGCAGTCGCGTCCCCCGCATCCCGCGCATGCGCAATGGGGGTTTTTTTTTCCTCTTTTTTTATTTTTTTTTACAGTTTGTGGGAAAAAGGGTTGATCTCCTGGGAGTCCGGGAGGTCTCCCAGGATTCCGGGAGTCTCCCGGACATTCCGTGAGAGTCAGCAAGTATGATCTACAGTATCTATCTATCTATCTATCTATCTATCTATCTATCTATCTATCTATCTATCTATCTATCTTCTGTCATTTGCAGTGCGAGCAATGGTCTATTTTCTTGCAGCTTAGTGTACAATATGTCACATACTCTGCCATCTTGTGGCCTTTAATAAAACATGTCAGCTCTGTCATTTTCACAGGATCATTTTTCCTGCCTTGTTTTTGATCATGATTTAATGACAGCAAAAATGTGATTCATTAAAAAAAAATCCTCATTAACTTCTCTAATACTATTATTGATCTGGATTCAGATCTCCATTCAGCACCCAATGTCCGCAAGCTGTCTGGAGCTAAGTGTGCATGCCTCAGGCAGATATTATGCAATGCAAAAGACCTAAAAACATGTGGAACTCAGTTCTGTACGCTAGGAGATCCATCCGAAGGGGCGTTCCTGTACATTCACACGCCTAATCCTCGCATGATGGACAGGGTGGGCATACAGATGATGGTGATTTGCAGGCAGTAGGCCCTTCCACACGCAGATACATGCAGAAAACGTAGGATTCTGGACATGTAAGAGAGGGGAGTAATGCCATCTTACAGACCTCTGTGCATACACACTGGTCTGGACCATTATTATTATTATTACTATCATTATTATAACTATTATTATTATTATTATTATTATTATTATTATTATTATCA
>WWET01003880.1:10041-24006 GCA_011038615.1 Limnodynastes dumerilii | reverse complement strand
CTTACTAAAGCACAGCGTATCGGCGTTCATTTTGACCGACACTCCCCCTGTGCGGGCGTATGGCCCCTTCCTTACGCCGGCTGAAGTTAGGGTAGCCTTCAGCCGGCGTAAGGAAGGGGCCATACGCCCACACAGGGGGAGTGTCGGCCAAAATGAACGCCGATACGCTGTGCTTTAGTAAACACAGCGCATCGGCGTAGGTCTGGATCAGGCCCCATGTCCATAAATACAATAAACAACCTTTCTCTTATCTTCTACTATTTTTTTTAATAGTATATTCCTGTATTTTGTAATACAAGTAGAGTCTTATACCAAATCTTGTAAGCAAATTCTCACATTTTTCTGTTATGTCATCATGACACCGCCGTCTATGGTAAAAATCCAGTTCTTTGGAGTCTTAGTTAATACATTGAGGATGCGATGATGAAAAATGTTATAAATGATTCAGTGTTCTGGATTCCCAATTTAGATTTCCTCTCCATGCCTCATTCTGTCAGCGCAATTTATATATCTAGAAATAACATCTCTTTCTGATGATAAACTGCAGCAGTGTAAATTGCAAAGCAACGAAGTTGTTCTTCTGAATAAATGGGGCGGGCACCAGTCTTGGGGGGCTCCTCTCTTGGCTGGTGATCTAATCTCTGCCAGGAGCTGATTAAAGATAAGGATTCCGTACCTTCAGAGGAGCCCTGATACCTTCTAGGGAAATGACGATTGTGACTGCACAGGCTCTGTATTAATATTTCTAGGGATAGAGATGATTATATCAGCCATTGACTTACCATTGGCCATAAGTCTCTCTGGACGGTCTAGGACAACAGTTCTTAGCTTTTTTGGGGGGGGCGGGGGGAACCTGTTATCCAGACACCCCCCTTTTTTATACCTCAAAGAAGAGTATAAATAGACGATAGATCAAATACATGCATCTATTGTGCCTACATGGTGGGAAGGGAGACATATATCAGACAGTAAAGGCTTGAAGTCCAGGGGCAGAAGGTGACAGACTCGGGTGCACGGCGGTACGATCCTAAACTTGCACATGTGAGGCGATACAACTTGGAGCAGAATACAATCGTATTTAGTGAGTCTGGATCAAGTCCAACATGTGGAGCTGCTAACTTAATTAACTGGGAACCCGGTATAAAGGAGAAGCCCAAGGTAGAAGCAGCTTTACAATTTCCTGCTTGAAAAAGTGTCCAGGTTAGACACGAAACGCGTTGCAGTAAGCCCAAGCTTCGGATCTTTCCCTTAACAAAGAACTGAACATTCACTAAGCCATTACCTGATATAGACTCGATCCAGATCAGAGGATATTTATCAATTACACAAGATCCGGTTCCCTATTACCAGCTACCACCTTTGTTAGCTCCTCCCTGGGACGCCCGGTGAGTGTGAGCAGAGTAACTTCATTGCGGAGGTGCAGTAAGCGGGATTCAAACATATCGGTCAGCTGTTGTCTACTGAACTAGACGAACACGAAATCCGGCTTATTACATTACAACTTCTGTCAGCCGATGAAAGCAACCTAAGCCGTGAGTGTATCGTATCTAGTGTGTCAATTATTGCTGCCAAACAAAGTTGCATGCTATGTTCTAATGTATTGCACGCTAACATCACAAAGTGCTTACATTTATTAACTGCATCAGGTGGCCTCAGCTTGTGAATTCTATACTATTTACACAGTGGTTAAATCAACCTTCCGTTCGGTCTCCCTTAACACTATTAAGTAAGGAAGATTTCCCTGCGGACTGTGTTATACCTGTTTTGGGGTCTTTATTTGTATTTCCATCCCTATGAATGTTTATATGTGGATCAGCTCTTATGTGGAAAGTAATATTGCATTGGGCCAAGTTTTTTTAAATAGAGGTACCTCTATATACTGTCTCTATTTTATATTATTATTTATTTCACAAGTTTTTTATTTGTTGATTTTATTTCAATTAAATTCTGTATCAATTTATGCGCTGGTGTATCTATGTTTATGATTTAGCCACCACAAGCAACTAGATCATAAATACAAATTCTCTACCCACTTCAGCGCTGTCAAAAAAACTCTTTTTTCTAGTTCACGTTTCCTTTTTTGAAGTGGAGGAGGTCCACTTCTATTGACAGCAGCGGCTTGCGGTATCTCTGAAGTGCCGACACTAAAATCCCCTCTGCTTTATCTAGGGTGCAAGGCGGAGCCTGAGTTTGGATGGGTGGGGCTAGACAGAACAGCGCTCAGGACTTCATGGATAAGTGCTGAGCGCTACTACATAATACTCACCCATGGAGCGTTGAGAGCTGTTTTAAGCTATCAGCCTTTGACATCTTGCTTACAGTGTAGGAGGAGGGGCTCTCATGGGCCCCTCTCTCCTTCAGGCTCTGCAGCAGCCACACTCCTTCCTTCCCTGTGGTTACACCACTGATTAAGCCCTTACGTAAAATTTAAGGAAGGGAATTGGGCACAGAAGTCCTGTCCATGAAACGGGAGTGGTCACCACTCGTACATATGGAACTTAGGATCATATAACTTCTGGATTCTGTCCAACACGATTGTGAAAAGAAAATAGAAATCTTGGACCGAATCCATGATATGATTTTTCCATCTTTTATGTGCGTTTGGATTGGACTGCAGACGCTTTTTATTTCTGGGCACCTTTGGTACTCATTTGCATCACATTTCCTATCCAGACATAAATGTAATGACAGATTCAACTGTTTTTATCTCAACTGGCGTAACTCTGTATTCGAATATACATTATAGACACACCGGACCAGATTCACACCTAAGAAGCAGTCCACCCTCTCTCTGTATACCCAGTATACCCATTCAGTCATACACTCTACCGCTGAGCCCTGTCTAATCATCCCGCCATGATAGTGGGTGCAGGCTGCTGTCATAGGACCCGCATCCCCTCTGGGCCCCGAAGCAGGCCATTGATTAGAGCAAAATCTGAACTTAAGCCGTTCATCGAGCGATCTTTGCCTTTGTGATAAAACGCTTTTTAACGCAACAGTTTAAAGTTTCGTGGAAAAATCTGCCATAACTTTACAAAATTCTGCTTCTCATTTTATTTCTGATCAAGAGAGTGCACTAAAATAGAAGCAATATATCTATTTCTAGGGAATGACGACATGGTAACGTTCCATGGATTCAACGCTTGAATATTGTGCAAGAGTTACATTTGCAGTTGACCTAATAAGTAGAGTTGTTTATAGACACTACATTTTTCTCCATTGGTTGTTGTGGTGAGGACAAAAGAAATGATTCCTCCTAATAAAAATGAATCTTGTGCTTGGGGCATCACACAATAGACCTGACACAGACTTCCCAATATGTGTTTGTCCGCATAGGAGAAGAATAGCTTAGAAATGTTAAAGCTGATTGCACAAAAGCAATAAGGGAAGCAGCACTTTGTTCTTCAGAATATTTAATAGCAAAGTGATTGTCAAGTCATCATTGCTGTATATGACAGTTTAATGACGGCAGTTTGAAGAACTGATATAAGGATTGAGGGTGAACCGTAGAAAATAGACTCTATTTTGCTAATATGCATTTGTGTATAAAGGCAAAATGAACATACTGTATGTGTACACAGGGCTCACAGGCCAGACCAAAGTATCCTCATATTCATTTATAACATTACTCTCATATATATCTATCCACCTATATGCATTCAAGTTTACCAGCCATTGTCATCTCTTTGCCTCTTCCTCCTCCCATTGTAGTTTTAACCATCCAGTTCATCTTCTACAGAACCTCATCTGCTTCACCCGCAGGTCGCAGGTCAAAGTCAATCTCATCTTAGCAGGCCTTCCATACCTCGCTTGTTTATCTTCTTGCCTCTACTGTAATATCTTACTAATATTATCCTATGTACCTGATTCCTGGTGTTCTCCCTCTACTACTGCACCTTCTTCATCATCTGGCACTATCCTTCTATGCACATACCTTCTATACCCACTTACTGTTTTTTTTTTTTTATCTTACTCTCCTGTAATATCCTCCCAGCTTTATCCTATCTCTGATTCCTGGTGCTCCCACTCTGCTACTGCACCTTCTTCCTCATCTGCTGCACCCACAGGCTGATTGCATAGCTCAGTTACCTGTAACCATCCTCCTATGTTTCATTGCTTAGTCAAGCTGTTTAGTGTTTTATATCGTATATTGAAAATTCAAATTGTCTTCATCATCACTTAACTTACAATTAGTTTAGTTTTGGATGCAGACAAATATTCAAGGTCATAGGGCCGTATTCAGAGAACCGTGTTCACGGCAAGTTCCGTGCGTACTTTTAGGTATGTTTCAACTGCGCATGCGTAGTAACTTTTTGTACGTACTTCACGTAGACCATACGCGCACAAGTGCATCATGGACGGACTTGTGAATCACACGTGGGTACATACGTACGGATATGCGACGCAAAAATATGTCATGGGTGTGAGGGGGTTTGGCCTGCACCGTGTGTGCGTGTATTTGAGGTCCGATCTGGAAACGGATCTCTGAATATTCCCCATATTTAGATGACATTGAGAATCCACTGAATCATTTCATCACTTCTATTCCATTACATATTGTCTGATAACAGGACAAAATGTTCAGGTTAGTCAAAACAAACAAAAAAATAAAACAAAAACAAAACAAAAAAACTCATTTGATTTCTTCAAAAATCTTGGAGAAGCTGCAGCTTAGGCCAGGATTATAGTGTGATTACATATTTGCTAGTTTCAGTCCTAGTAACATCTGGTGCTCAGTTTCATCAAAGGGAGATCACAGCTTTGGCACGCTAAAAGTTTACCATTTTTATCTTGCCATTAAAGCATATTTAGAGCAGGCATTAAAAATGCACTTTAATGTTTCATTCTATCCAGCAGTATTAAATAGATAAAATGGCATAATAATTTTCCATTTAGCTTAAAGGAATATTGTGTAGTAAATACTAAATTACCAAGAACCCCATAGTTGAACTGAACAAGTTTGAATCCTGTTTCTTTGTTTCTTGGCAACAACTAATTACATTTTTTCTTTTCCCAAATTTCCCTCGACTTCAGTGGACTTGATATTATCTGACTTGCCTTAATGTTGTTTTAGCATATTTAATTAGATATCTAATTAGAAAGTTGTGTAGTTCTTAATTTTTAATCTACAATAATTTTTGTGTAGAATAAATGGCATGATATATTTAAATCAATTAAAATCATAAAACACAAAGGCTGCAAGTATTTTAACATAGTCACTAAATTGATTATTGGAAAAACTTCAACCTAGGATTGAGTTGCAACTTTCCCAAAAATTAAGTATCTTTAGGATGGCTTCAATTGAAAAGGATAAAAGGCAATTGGATTGGCTTGCTGTCTCAATTAAGTCTTTCTATAAGCAATGTAAAATGGCAGCAGATGCTACCAACCTTCGACTAATTAGTGGATTCAAATATCAAGACCAAAAATGTTAAAGATTATTGTTTCTTCAAACTTTATTTATTCACTGACATTAGAGACATAGGGCCTGATCCTGAATAACGGCCGCCATCGCTCGGACGGCGGGCATAAGCGTAAGATCGGCTTTGCAGCCGATCTGGGCATGTGCCGGGCAGATGTTGCCCGGCGTTGCTACGGCAGCAGCGCCGTAGGGACGCTGGAGGGGACGTAGCGCCGTATGACAACTTCCGGTCGTACCAAAGACTTTTTCGTAGCGGCTATTCGGGCGTCTGTATTTTTTGCGTTTTTACTGACGATGGGGCGTGTTTATAGTACGAAGTTAGTACGGACGCTGGAGTTAAGGAATGTAGGCGGGGTGAGCCATTTAAATTGTGCAGTATGGGCGTGCTTAGGCCGTTACAAACAGCGCGCCGCTACGAAAATACGTACGAACACATGGAAAAGTTAGGGTAGGGTTCGGCGTGCATAATGAAGGGAAGGTAAGGGGAGTGTCGTGGGAGTGAAAGTTTTCAGGTTGCAGCGGTAATACGATCCGCTCTCATGCGTAGGTCTGGATCAGGCCCATTGGGCAGATGTTCAGCCGGCATAAGGAAGGGGTCATACGCCCGCACAGGGGGAGTGTCAAGGTAAGTGAACGCCGATATGCTGTGCTTTAGTAAGCAGAGCGCTTCGGCGTACCTCTGGATCAGGCCAATAGGGCCAGATCCTGATCTACGCTGGTCGTCTGGCTGTAATTGCGGCCAGCGTAGCTCTGGTGCACTCCCCCTGTGTGAGCATAGTTACACACAGTTACGCCGGCTGGAGGCTACCCTAACTTCAGCCGGCATAACTGTATGTAACTACGCCCACACAGGAGCGTAAAGTGTCCAACCCAGCCCTCCCCTCCTAATTACCCTGCCTCCCCCCCATCCTAATTCCCCCCCCTCCCGCTGCCCGCCCCCCCTCGTCCGTAACTACGCTGTAGTTACGGACGCTAGATCCATGGCTCACAGAGTCGTAATTAGTGTGGTGGCCGTAGCTCTAGATCAGCCCCATAGAGAGGATTCAGCCAGTGAAGCAATGTGAAGATGACAAGATAGGCACAGTACAAAGAAATTTGGCGTCGCAGGCAGGATTACAGATCAGATTCATAGGAGAAGAGAGGAACAATGATGAAAGTATATAGAACTAACAATGTATTCTTTCCGAGCACTCCTTGGAGAGGTTCCTTTGTGCTAATGAGGAAGGACATTTTTAAAGATTGGTGACATTTGGGACATAATTGCTGAACTCACTGGAGAGTAATGAGGAAGGGGGGAAAACATTTATGTTGTGCTTACAATCGCTTGACCCATGCATCTTGTCCTGGGCAGAAATATTTCCAGTTGTGTTCATCAGATGACTGCTACAAGAGACCGGATACAGTTTCACACCATTTGAAGCTCTGAGCATAGCGGAGTCCACTTCTGGGGTGGGGTGGTTTTAGGGAAGGCACTTAAAGGAGGCACAACCTCGTTGTTTACTGAATTTTAAGAACAATTTTCACTTGCTAAAAAACAAGTGTAGTCACAAATTTGCACCGCTCATATTTGAATTTATGAATAATTGTTTATGAGATTGCAGCTCAGATAACATGAAAAACCATAACTAAAAATTATTTATTAGCCCATTACCTTCATCTTTTTGTTATGCAAGATTTTTTTCCAGGACTTATCACATGTATTGGTGTAAATGGGTATATGCAGTTGTATTATATATTCCCTATATCCATATAACCGTTCCTAGATGCTGTTATTAACTATCTGGCATGTAGTCCCCCTTTTCTTATAAAACCTGGACTATTTCACTGCTTTCACCAACGTTAAATAACAGCAATTACTCACAGAAATCTCTTACAATAGTTGCATTAAATGTGACATCCCATCCACACCTACATCTTCTATAATAGCCAACACTCTGTGTATAGATAAATCAAAGCACTTTGCTTATAACAACAAACACAAAGGTAATAGGGAAGCAGTTTCAGGTCCCAGGGGTCGTATTTCGAACATGATGCATTCACTAAAGCCGTATCACTGTTCAAAATACGGCCCCTCATTCCTGACACAGAATGTATGGTTAGGGTTAGGCTACAGGGCATGGAATGATAGGGTTAGGGCAGAAAAAGAGGAAGGTTAGGGTTAGGCTGTATGAAATGGAGGATTAGGGTTAGGAAGTAGTGAGCATAAGGTTAGGTTTAACACCTACTTTATGGCACATGACACTTTGTGACTCCAGGAGTCACATCACCGCCGATTCCTAAAATGCCAGAAGGTTCTAGTCCAATAGTCTTTCGAAAAAGGACCACTGTACCGATTAACAGCACTCAGTGATACACAGATACAGGTTAAACATATAGTATATCTAAAATATATTTATGAGAAAATATTCAAGGAAAAAGTCCAATATGATGTGTTTCAAACACCAAGGCCCAGATTTACTAAGCTGCGGGTTTGGAAATGTGGAGATGTTGCCCATAGCTACCAATCAGATTCTAGCTGACATTCTCTAGTATGTAATAGGAAAGTGAGAGCTAGAATCTGATTGGTTGCTATAGGCAACATCTCCAATTTTCTAAATCTGCAGCTTAGTGAAACCGGCCAAAAGTGTGTGTGTGTGGATGTGTGTGTGTGTGTGTGTGTGATGTCCTTTTGTCTTTGTGTGGTCAGTATACATTAGAATTGAATTTCAGGCACTGAGTTTGGGGGAAGCTGTCATTAGCAAATGTTTCACTGCTACTATTGTCATGTGGTTGGGGGATGCTGTACTTTACACAAAGCCTAATATTATATCAAACTGAATATTCTTCAACAATTGAAGGAGCCATCTGCAGAATGACGGAAACGTATTTAAAGAATAATAGAAATAATTAAAAAGACCCTTATAATGTCCTTCAGTTAAGATTCCTGTATGAATATTGCATATCTCATACCGAGTGCCTGGAAATGTCATGTTTTTATAAAAATACGAGGGTGAGTTTTTGGGCACAGAGTAGGATGAAGTGAAATTCAAGAGTTTTCCGACCAAGTAATAATCTATTATAAAATATTAATGAGTTGAAAGCACAAAGTAATTGTGGACTAACTTAACCTGAAAGTGTAATTCCAAAGAGGCAAAGTGTCAAGTATATCGACTAAGGGAAAGTACCAGGAAAGAAATTAATAATTTGCTGCTCTTGTTGCTATGGTTTTATTGCAACTCTGAACCGCAGCAGATTAACCATCCTATAATCAGACTGTGTGGACACCTGATGTGTAACAACTGACCTGTCCCACAAAAGGTGATCAGGGATGGTGGAGAATGATCCGCAGCAGATATTTAAGAGCATATTCATTTTTAATAACAAGTAACTGGATATCCAATATAAGAATTATGTACATACACTAAAGTAATAACACACACCCAAATATTTATACAGATAATATATAAAGTTCTCCTATCCTATTGCAAAATGAATGGAATATTTGCTGAAAAATCTTTCACTAACATATAACACTATTCTCGCTTAGAAAGTCTGATTTGCGAAAAATTTGATTTCTTACAACCAGTCGCGAACTGGTTGGGATTTCGATTGCTATGCCTCGATGAGGCATAGCAATCGATCCACGGAGCTCCGAAAGCTCCGTTCAGCTAAATGGCAAGTAAAAATAGTCCCTTCCCTAATTCTAACCCTAACCCTCCCCTCTCACTACCCTAACCCTCCTTTCCTGGTAGCCTGACCCTATCCCCCCCCCCCCCCTGCAGCCTGACCCTAACCCTCCATCTACTGCAGCCTGACCCTAACCCTCCCTCCCTTGCAGCCTGACCCTAACCTTCCCTCCCCTGCAATCACTTGTAGACTCGTAGAACCATAGGCCTGTTTAAATAAATGTAAAAAATGTAATAAATTTAAGCCCGTTAGCAGGAATTAAATTTCTAATTTATACACAGATGTCGACACGCTAATTTAGTGTGTTATCTTCAATCATCTTGGATGCTCCTTTTCATTACATACAACTTATCCCACAAATGTTAACTTCAAAGTCATACTAACTTTCATATGGCCTGGCTGGAAAATTTCAGCCTGGGGAAAGCCATCAGCTTATAAGATAAATCAATTAATATAACATCAGATGCAGACGTCATTGCTACAAACTCTCCTTTAATATTAGGAATACTTTGTAAAGCGTGAGTGATCTGATTCCCTAAAGAGTGGGTGATATCCCTTACTCCATGAAGAGCGAGTGATCTTCCTGACTCCCTGAAGAGCAGGTGATCTCCCTTACTCCCTGAAGAGTGAGTGTTCTTCCTGACTCCCTGAAGAGTGGGTGATCTCCCTGAAGAGCGGGTGATCTCCCTGACTCCCTGAAAAGAGAGAGATATCTTCCTGACTCCCTGAAGAGTGGGTGATATTCCTGACTCCCTGAAGAGCGGGTGACCCTCCTGACTCTCTAAAGAGTGGGTGATTTCCCCTGTCTCCTTAAAAAGTGGGTGATCTCCCTGACTCCCTGAAGTTTGTCAATCTCTCTGTGGCTGATTCAGTTCTACTAATCATTTCAGTGACTCCCTTGGTGCTACTGTGTGACAGAAGAGGCACAATTTAGAGCCCTTACTAACACTCCTACAGCCCTCTCTCCGGCTTTCAACCTTTACAAATATTTCAAACTCTATTTGCAGCATAGCAGAGATTTGCCATGTCTTTGGGAAATGTGTATTAATGTTGGGATCTATCCCTCTCCCCTCCCTGATGGTTGTACCCCATTTTTTGTGTGTACCCCTCCCTGTTTTCATTTCTGTATCTTAAACTTTCATAAAAACTTGAGTGAAAGAAAAAAGAAAAAAAATCTATTGTGCTTTTTCCGTTATTTTCTTTTACTTTTTTTTTTACTTTTACTTTATATTTCGTTTGCATAAAGTGTTCTCTTACATGCAACACTAAACCTTGTTATTGTGAAATTATGCACAGAAATAAATTGGTCACAGAGGTAAATTAAAAGATATGACAGCAATATTTATGTTAGAAATCTTCAGTATAATGGCCGTTTGGAGTCACAATTAGGTGCCAGATGTTACTGTATTTTATCGGATTGTTTATCAGTAAAATATTACACCCTTCAAATAAATAATTCAATAACTGCACAAACCAGGTGTTACAACAATAACTGTACAATGGAGCCATCATCACGTAGACATTCCATCATTTCTTATTCATCAACACTTGTATAACAAATCCTAAATCACGCTTGTGAAGTGTCAAGGCGAAGTTATTTTCCGAGTTACAAAGGAAAATTGTGGAACTTTATGTTGTTTTTGTAACGAAAGTGATTTCCAAGAAATGCTTTATTTGTAAGGTTCTCAACAGGAGGCAAATGCTGGTATTAGGGCAGTTGCTAAGCAACACGAGCCTTCAAATAGTGCATCAAAATTCAGCCACTCTTCAAAGAGTCCTGCGTTACGCGCTTTCGATGAAATGCTGCAAGAGGTTGCATGAAGGGGCTGTGTATGTTTGCCCTTTTCAATGCCCCTTTTTTTGTAAACACATCAATAATATGCCCTTATGTTCAGGTAGATCGCCTTTGACATTACCGGCATTCTATATACAAGTCTTGTTTTCCTCATGTAACAGGTTATATTGAATATATTCTGTCCTAGCTTTTCCCAGTAACAATAACTTATCTTCTCCTTGACATAAAACCCTACAAGTTGGATTAAACCAGGTGGCAGTGGAAATCTCTAGGCCCCCCTCACGTGCACCCTAACATTAAACTAAGTATTGAGTAACTGAGTGCACATCGGTCTATTCCAACATCTATGGTTTATGTACTTGACATTTAAGTTAGGGGCAGGATGGTGGCTCAGTGACTCAGTGGCTCATGACCTCACAGCGCTGAGGTCATGAGTTCAAATCCGATACTAGGCCTTATCTGTGTGGAGTTTGTATGTTCTCCCTGTGTCTATGTGGGTCCGTGCTCTGGTTTCCTTCCACATGCAAAAAACACACTAGTTGGTTAATTGGCTGCTGACTAAATTAACCCTGGCCTGAAAGTGTATGTATGTGTTAGGGATCTTAGAATGCAGGAACTGATAAGAATGACAAATATTCTCTTAAAAACACTGCAGACAATTTGTGGCACTTTATAAGTAAGCGTTAATAATCAAAAAAGTTGATAATGAATAAATGACATTAATACAGGATTATCTTTACAGAGTCTTTTCATTTTTTTCATTTCATTATTTTTTCTATCTGTTGGAAACAATGTAAGAAAGCTTCATTGTCATTTTCTTTCAAGATCAAATCAATATTATTTTAATCTGTTGTCGTGGGGCCCCTAAAAGGTGTGGGGCCCACTCTGCCTATTTGATAATTCAGCACTGCCTACAAGTGTTTTGCATAGGACTCACATAGAAGTATTATATTCTGGAGATTTCCGGCATTACTCAAGACAAACGTTAAGAGCCAGATTTAATAAGCTGCGTTTTTGGAAAAGTGGAGATGTTGCCCATAGCAACGAATCAGGTTCTAGCTCTCACTCTCCTATTACATACTAAAGAATGTCAGCTAGAATCTGATTGGTTGCTATGGGCAACATCTCCACTTTTGCAAGTCTTATTAAATAATTAAGTCTAATTATATGTGATCATTTTGGGCTGGATCCAGACTTAAGAAGGAGTTTGAAATTAAGGGCTGGATCCAGACCTAGTTAAGTGCTTGAACTAAGTTACTCCTGGGCTAAACCATGTTGATTGCAGGGGAGTCATATTTCATCTATTGCAAACAGTATTAGAGATGAGAGGTGATGTTTTCTATCCCAAGTCTAAATAACAGTGTAATAGTAACGCTGGTCAGTATCTATGTGTAGTAAGCAATTCAAAGACATATCCCTGCATGCAAAGAATACAATTAACTTGACTCCCCCTGAAATCAACATGGTTTTGTCCAGGAGTAACCTTTCTCTCTTAATGACAAGCTCCTTCTTAAGTCTGGATCCAGCCCTTTGTCATTATTTGATACATTTCTTTGTAAGTGTTTTATATTCAAAATAAATACTTTTTTTATGTCTCTCGCCTTAAGATGCGGGCAATGTCTGCTGTCCAGCTGGGTGACTGATTAATGAATGGTTCAGGCTATTTAAATATCAGCCAGCATGAGGGAAACATACAGCTTGATACAAGACGAAACGCGTTGCAGATTATTTGTGCTGTTATCTCTGTTTGCTGTAAACTGCTGAGCTAAAGGACAGAAGGACTTGCTGTCTGACAATATTGGACATTTGTCGTGTTGTTCATTTGAATGTTTCGGGTCATCAATAGATCCTGAAAGTCCTACATGCCTGATCGGTAGGAATAATCTAAGTTTACTGGGCTGGCCACCGGATCCTACGTCCTACAGGGCACTTACACAAGTCATGCATGCGCCAGATGTTCCAACAGCGTAAGTAAGGGGCTGACCCTTCATTTACCATGGCCGTTTCCCCGCCATAAAGATGGGGCTATCCACTTAAATGAGGGGTTGGGCGCAGGGTAGCCCCCATTATGACTATTTCTGCGGACATACTAGTTGTAAAAGTTAAGGTGGCAATTTACATGTCCAGATGTTTCTACCACCAGCAGGAAGTGCAGGGGGTGTAGCTATGGACCCTCCCCCCCCCACATACGTAAAACCTTCAGGGGTCAGGATCAAAGGTACAGGAGAAAAGCACAAGCAGGTCACAGGAGTTAACAGTCGCTATGAACAGTCGCTACAGAGGGACAGAGCGGGCTTGAAATAGAGGCTGCTGACCTATGATTGGACAGCAGCCGATCAGCTTCTAGAGTGGGAGCAGCGTTGCCATGGAGCCCTAAGTAACAACCTATCTGGTACTGACACGTGGCCTTACAGAGCGGCAGCGGTGGCACCCACGTGTGGTTTGTTTACATGCTGAACGGCATGTTTGTGGTGATGAGAGCAGGGGAAAGCGCCGGACATGTGACAGGCCGCCCCAGTGGGTAAGTGAAAGACCGCTCTGATAGCGGAAGATGTAACAATACGCACAGTACTTTTATATTGTATTGAGAAAGATTTTAACTATTGCTTGTGTGATAAACACTTATTAAATCTGATTTTATTTTTAAGACCTGTGTTGTACTTATTCAGCTACTACCAGCCTATCCAATGTTATCATTGAATGTAATAGTGACAATTCAGCGCTGTGTGCCTTTTTCCTATATTATATTTGTGTTAGGAGTGGATCTCCTTATAGACAGCTGAGTTTTGCCTGAGTGGAGCGTCGGTTTGAGTGTGGGTTCCAGTAGCGAATGGCCCTATTTAAATATTCCATACTGATTGCCTATGCCTAGCAATCGATTTGTTGTTGAACATGGTGCTCCGAACGGTAAGCAACCCCACTCCCTAACCCTAACCCTAAGTCACCCCCCCCAGCAGCCTAACCCTAAGTCACCCCCCAGCAGCCTAACCCTAAGTCCCCACCCTCTCATCCTAACCCTAAGTCTCTCTTCCCACAGCCTAACCCTAAGTCCCCGGAGAGGGTTACTCACCTCCCTGGTAGT
>WWET01003879.1:122937-134851 GCA_011038615.1 Limnodynastes dumerilii | reverse complement strand
ATCTATCCTGCAGTGAGATTTTGAAAAGGAAATAAGAATTTGACAGAGGATAACAAAAAAAAAAGAAATAATAAATCAGAAGCATACTTAAAAGATATTTACTATAACTGCTATTAAAAACTATTCTAAGGATGGCTTCTTTACAATGGTATAGAGTTCAGGAAGGACATTGTTTCTTACATTTATACAGTGTTCCTTTAAACACAGTTAAAACAACTCAAGATGTCAAATTGTAATAAGCCTGTGATTGTATGAAGACCACGTGTCATCATGTGGTTCACACACCCGTCAGTTTGGCATCCGACCCTAGTTTTTCTTTATCACCTGGTGTGATTTCCTGTCAGCACCTTGGTCGTTTCTTTGGCTGCCTCCACTGTCTATTGTGATTAGTGGTCACAGAGACAAGACAAGGAATAGTGCAGGAGAGGGAAGCCAAGGACGTGGATACAGCATAGTAGCTTCGCTGTGTGTACTGGTATCTGAGAGGATCTGGCTTGAGATTTATCACTCCTAAGAGGAGCTTGATTAAGTTGTACAGCTAAGAATTACTGCTAATGGAAAATCATAGCTAAAATAGGAAGAATTGATTTAAAAACAAAAAACAAAACAGCGTCTTGGCAAAAAGGAGACTCTTCATCTAAATCCTAACTCTTAGTCGCCCACATAAGCTGCATATTTATTTTAGTGCATTTGTTCATTTTATTTATTGATTTATTTTTAACCAATTACAGCTTTATCGATTAACTATCTCTATGAAGGAGATGTCCTTTGTCTCTTCTTATCGCCAAGCTGTCAGTCTCTCCTCTATTTTTCTTAATAAAAAAAGGATTCTAGGGGCCAGATTTACTAAGTTGCAGGTTTGGAAAAGTGGAGATGTTGCCTATAGCAACCAATCAAATTCTAGCTCTCACTTTCCTATTACATACTTAAGATTGTCAGCTAGAATCTGATTGGTTGCTATGGGCAACATCTCCACTTTCCCAGTATTTTTTTGAAAATGGAATTTATTGGAGATTTTAATTTAAGAGGCACAGAGAAAAGAGTAAGAACGAATGACAAGTATTACCTACCCGTCTATCATGATTATAATGTTTTGTTCGTGCTCTCTTTATTTCGAACTAGCCCACAGGGGTGCGTAGCAAGCTTGGTATTATATCTGCATTATAAGCAGATCCAGCTAAAACCTTGCCATTTTGGCCAGGGCGGCCCAAGGTCTTGCTAGACAGCATTTACCATGTGCCCCCTTGTGGTACACCAGCTGCATTGCCAGTGTTCTGCCCCTGTCCAATTTATATTTCATATAAGATAAAACAGGGCTTTATTTGCTACATTAATTAACTTTGAATTGTGGTGATAAAGGTCGTTTTCATGTGAAAAAGGCCTTTATCACCAGAAATCGAAGTGAAATACATTTGCTAAACTATGTCTGCCATGCAAATTGAGTGTTTCCATGGCGATCATGGCTATAGCCATCTCTGATCACCATTTACAAAGTGTTGGAGCGGAGTTCTCTCGATGGCTGAATAGTGCTGGCGCAAGTTTCTGAAGATGGCAACCGGCTCATAACCTATTACATAGTAATATTAGTATATATTAATTTTGTGCTAACCAGGCTGACAGGGAGTGTTAGGGCCGTGGAAGGGGAGGGTTATGGTTAGGGTCAGGCTGCGGGAAAGGGAGGGTTAGGGTCAGGCTGCGGGGAAGGGAGGGTTAAGGTCAGGCTGCGGGGAAGGGAGGGTTAGGGTTTGGCTGCGGGGAAGGGAGGGTTAGGGTCTGGCTGCGGGGAAGGGAGGGTTAGGGTCTGGCTGCGGGGAAGGGAGGGTTAGGGTTAGAGTAATAGAAGGAGAGGGTTAGGGTAAGGATTAGGGAACAGGTCGGCGATACTTACCATTCGGAGCACCATATTCGGGGCGTTCGCAACGGGGACCCACACTCCAAGCTTCCGACAGCTTGCTTACAGTGCAGGGGAAATGACTTCCACGGGCCCTTCTCTCCTCTGTGTAGTTACGTGGCTGCGTGTATGAATAATGACCAATAACATCACGTCTATGCTTCCCAGCCAGCCCAATGTAAAACTGTTAAACTCTCTTTTGTCAGATATTGTTTATAGCGTTTTCGGGGGAATTTCCAAAATCATTAATTTCACCTAAAAAACATCTTGAACGTGTTATGGTTCGGTAACAAATATTTCATATTTCACATTTATAACACACTTAAGAGAATATACTGTATTGCTAGCTGCCTCTCATTTATCCTACACATAAACCTTGTCCACGGCGCCCTGGTAACAGCTTTAGCTGACACTTCCACTGTTTAGTATTACTACAATATGCTTACTATTCTTATCCAAACAATAAACTCTTTTTTGGCAGTCTCTATTTCAAAAATATTACTAATTAGAAAGTTTTACTAATCAGTAAGTATGCTGAAATTATTTTTTGGCATACTTACCAATTATGCGGAGAGGGGAGTCTTAGGGTCAGGCTGCGGGGTGGGGAGTCTTAGGGTCAGGCTGCACTGAATGGTGGGATAGGTTCAGGCTGCAGGGAAGGGAGTCTTAAGGTCTGGCTGCATGGAATGAAGGGTTAGGCTCAGGCTGTGGGAAGGGAGTCTTAGGGTCAGGCTGCTGGGAAGGGAGTCTTAGGGTCTGGCTGCACTGAATGGTGGGATAGGTTCAGGCTGCAGAGAAGGGAGTCTTAAGGTCTGGCTGCAGGGAATGAAGGGTTAGGCTCAGGCTGTGGGGAAGGGAGTCTTAGGGTCAGGCCTGCAGGGAATGAAGGGTTAGGCTCAGGCTGTTGGGAAGGGAGTCTTAGGGTCAGACTGCAGGAAAGGGAGTCTTAAGGTCTGGCTGTGGGAAATGGAAGGTTAGGCTCAAGCTGCTGGGAAGGGAGTCTTAGGGTCAGGCTGCACTGAATGGAGGGTTAGGTTCAGGCTGCGGGGAAGGGAGTTTTAGGGTCAGCAGCGTGTATTCACAGGGATTTTAATCTTATGAATCTGCTTGATAATAAATAGGTTTTCATTCATCTTTTCATGCGGTTGCAATGTATGTTTAATTAATAAAATATGGTTCATATGGTAGCTTTTTATTTTGTATTAGTGATGCTATATTTTAATAAAAGATTGCATATAGCGTAGGCAAGTAATAGGCATAGATAATGTATAATATTAAATGTGTATGTTTAGTTAGCTAAGGATAGACTAGGAACACCTGCACATTATGCAGCTTGACCTACTGACATGAGATAATGAAACCACAAGGATGTAATGAAGACCATGGAATTTGTGATGACCAAAGAGATTCACCAATCAAGAGAGAGAAGACCTTCCTTTGATCCTGGCAAGAGAGGCAAGAGCATTTGTAGTGAAGTTTGTGTTAGTACTAACTTGCGCTGGCTGTTGATGTGGGCAGTACTTTTGGATAACCCTTTCCCATTCATGTTAAAACTTTTGTGGGTTGGACCGCATTTGCGATTGGATTGGTCTTCGATTATTTCAGGTGTGCGCATTACTGCATGGTGCACAAATTCAACAGGTGAGGATTAGGATAATGGTTGGGGTTGGAATAACTGTATATGAATGATTTTGTAATCCTAATTTAAATGTATATCTTTTAAAGGAAACAAAGGGAAAAAAAATCCCCAAAACAGTGTTATTAAAAAAGTAACTAACTATTCCATCCTGACTTGTAGGTTGTGTGTTGTAGAGGGTTGTTTCACTGTTGGTGGGAATAAGGCAGCAAATCACCTATGTGCTGTCTATTATCCCATTGAGGAATGGAAGATAGAAAGCAAAATTGTTGGTGCAAACTTAGTTAATAAGCGCTATCCAACCAAATATGTTTAAACACACTTTGAACAGCACCATGTCTGAAAACTGCAACAATAAAACTATGAATTAGAAAAGCAACAATGTAAGATATATACACTGCTCAAAAAAATAAAGGGAACACTTAAACAACACAATGCCAAGTCAATCACGCTTCTGTGTAATCAAACTGTACACTTAGGAAGCAACACTGATTGACAATCAATTTCACATGCTGTTGTGCAAATGGAATAGACAACAGGCAATAGACAATAGGCAATTAGCAAGACACCCCCAATAAAGGAGTGGTTCTGCAGGTGTTGACCACAGACCACTTTTCAGTTCCTATGCTTTCTGGCTGATGTTTTGGTCACTTTTGAATGCTGGCGGTGGTTTCACTCTAGTGGTAGCATGAGACGGAGTCTACAAACCACACAAGTGGCTCAGGTAGTGCAGCTCATCCAGGACGGCACATCACTGCGAGCTGTGGCAAGAAGGTTTGCTGTGTCTGTCAGCTTAGTGTCCAGAGCATGGAGGCCCTACCAAGAGACAGGCCAGTACATAAGGAGACGTGGAGGAGGCCGTAGGAGGGCAACAACCCAGCAGCAGGACCGCTTCCTCCGCCTTTGCGGAGCCAGAGCCAGAGATGAGACTCCTGAATTCTGACCCCTACTCATGGTCTTCAGGTCACATATCCTCCACTTTCAGTAGCAAACTATGCATGGAGCGAAACGCGTCATTGGCTGTAACTTCTAGCACATCGCTTTGGCATATCTATATTTGCATATATTTAATTTTTTTTTTAGAATACTATATTTTATTTTAATATCCCTTTAGGTTAAACACTGAAAGCTTCTATTTATATGTAATGGTTAAATGTCCACACTTCCTGAAATGTTTCTGACTGTATCAGAGAAAGTCGAGGGTATAAAGATTTCCCTAACCTCATCTTCCCCCTAGATCTATCACCAGGAATTTCCTCCAATTAATTACATTACCATGCCCAGTACGTAAAAGAAAATTCTCCTTACATCTTCTTTACATTCTGTTGTATATGTGACCTTCATTTCTAGACGTGGGCTGTTTTTAACTGTCGTAAGCAATTTCCTTGGGCCGTTTGCAAGACGACCGAAGAATTTAACTGAGAGTGATAGGTTGGGAAAAAAAAAGCTTGGATGTTTTTGGCAGAAAGTCCTGGGAGTGATTCGCAATAGAGAATAAATAAGCCAAGGAAGTCAAGGAAGCCTTGTTCAGTGAGACCGGGTTTATAATGTAAAAAGAACAAAAATATATTCTCCGAGCTGAATAAAACGGCTTTGACATGAATCTTCTTACATGTCATGCCAGATTATCACAGAGAATTATCTATTCACCATGACTGCTGCCAGCCCTTAAAAACAGCAAAATTTATTATTTTAATTTCACAGAGGAGTCAACATCAGCAGACAGTGCAAAAAAAAAACCTGGGACTTTCTGCTTATTGGTACAAATTCATGGAAACCAAGCAAGAAGCCAAATATAAACACTGAATTACATTAAAATTTTTCACTAGTGTATTGCATGTTGTGCAGTTCAACAGTCTGTTGTGCATATAACTATTTCATATTTTATTTTTTTAACACATTACACAGAGTTGTGATTGTAATAAATGGCAGGGTGTCCATTCTCACACCATCCAGCTAGGCACACCTTAACGAAATAATAACACGGAAACAAAAAAAAGGGAAAATAGGTTATTTATCGGGTCTGAGTTAGAAATTCATGGCTAAAAAAGGCAACCAGAAGTAAATAGCTGGCCCGATATCAGGTCGGGGGTTCAGCCTTTACTTTCAAACCACAAAGGTCAACCTCCTTTGACCTGAACACCCCACAACTTGTCTTCCAGCAAGTCAACCTGCTCATAACTGTGCACGCAAGCACCTGGAAGGTGATAAAACTAAAGACCCAACCACAGGGTATGATGTCCTCGCATCCGCCCTGGGTTGTGTTGTTGACTGACCGGTCCTCTTTTTTCCCAATTTCCCCATGCACCAAACAACTTTGGCTGACCCCCCTGCTACTGCTTAACCATGCACCGTCTAGAAAAAACAAAGAAACAAGTTAAATAACAATACTATATAGATTCTGTGATAAAGATACCTTATTTCCTGGCCACTAACTCTTAAGTATCCTCTCCACACCACCCTAACCCTTAGACTAGCCCTTCCCCCTAGCTGACAAAATTCTATCAATAACCTAAATCAGGGTTGCAGACTCTCTCGTAATATCCAGGAGACTCTTGAAATTCGGGCAGTTCTCCCGGTATCCAGGCAAATCCCCTGCAAGTCCTGCCTCCCTGCCTATCATTACAGAATTCCCTAGTGTTACTAGGGATGGGCGGGACTTGATGATGTGATTTTAATCACTCGCCATCCCCAGGAACACTATGGGAATTGCAGCAGTGATTGTCAGGGGCAGGGCTTAAAGATGCATAAAACGCGCCATTAAGTCCTGTCCCCATACTGACATCTAGTTCTTCATTCTGAGATCTCCTGGATGGAAGAACTGAGAAGTCGGCAACCCCAGGGGCGGATTGGGAACTTAAAGTGGCCCTGAAAAAAAAATCTGCAAGAGGCCACATGTGGGCGATATCATTATTGGTGAAGTCAAAAATAAATGAATAAAAGTAGTGTAAAATACATGATATGGGGGCAGGGTTATGTATTCCCAATTAAGTGTGTTATATAAAAGAGTTACAAGCAAATACAACATCTACTGACTAATATTTCACAATCCAGTAAAGAGATTATTAATGACCTCTATGCAATACAGGAATGCAACCCAAGTGACTGCCACCTGAAACATACAGCATCCTAGTGACCACTACCCAATACATACAGTAGCCTAGTGAAAAAACACCTGATACACAGCATCCTAGTGAACACCACCTGAAACATACAGCATCCTAGTGACCATCACCCAATATATACAGTAGTCTAGTGAGAAAATGCCTGACACACACAGCATCCTAGTGTATACCACCTGAATCATACAACATCCTAGTGACCACCAACAAATACATAAAACATCCTAATGATCTCTGTTCTTTACAGAATTTACTTTAGCAACCACCACCCATGATAGTCAACATCCTAGTCTTCTTGAAATTAAATAGGAGATGCTGAGTGGCCTACAGAGGCCACTGAGCCACCGGAAAAAATCCCTGTAAGTCCTATGGCCAATCCGCCCTTGGGCAACCCTGACCTAAACATTAACCCTGTCCTTCTGATGAGGAGGAACGCCTGCCTGCCATTTATGTCCCTGTGGTCCTATAGGGTTCTTGATTCTTTTTATTGCATTCGCGTCAGTCTCTTCCACAAAGGACCATGCAATCTAATATGCATCAAGCACACACACTTTCCAAGAAATGACATTCCAACGGGCCCTAGCCATATGTGCCAACACAACCCTCTCAGAATGTCTACAGGCTTCCAATATTCATGAAGCACTCCGAAAATCCTGAAGGAAGAAGATTAACATTCAGCAAGTATGTCTCTGGTACCCTGACAGAACCAAGGACAAATTGTAAAACTGTTTCATCACTAGAGCTAAAAATAACAATACAGATATCAAAACTAGAAAATGTCACTGGAAGGATGCAGCAGAATCATTGATCTTTCACAGCACAGTCTGGCTGGTGGGATTTAAAAAGCGATTTTGGGACCAACGCGTTTCATTCAAATGAGACCACATCAGGATCAATCCACTTTGGCAAAATGCATGGCATCTACCACTCTGCCACTCAACCAACTTAGTTCAGTTTTAATGATGTTGTAGGAATGAAACACTAGTGCCAGAATACACAGCCCGTTATGGCAGGGATCTTGTATCGCTGATGACCCTTTTCTTCACCATTTCCCTTGATTATGCCTTACTAGTCCAGCGGCACAAGTAATAATACTCATAACATATAAACAGATTCTTTCCATATGTATATCTGATCATTCAAAAATGTGTCCTTAGTTGAGAGCTACATCAGGGAGTTTTAAAGGGTCAGTCAAGTGCCCTAAGCCCCAGGTATGTTTTCCAAAAGTCACCTGATAACTTTCATGTCATAATTACCCTCTGACTACAGACATGGATCATTTGTTCAGTGTTAGAATGTGTAAATAATGGAACTCAGATAGTTATGTTGTTGACCGTTATCTTGTCAGCATTAAAAAGCCGACGGATTTAACTCGTTAACTGCATAGAATATTATAATGTGGACACATACTGTCCCTAGTTCACCCCTAAGAAACTGAGGCTTCTTAGGTGCATATTCTTTCTGTTTAGCTGTCTGTGCATGTGTAGTCATCATGATTATGCCATCTACGTAGCCCTTAGGCACATAGATTGACATAGTTTTTTAGGTAAGAGGAGGCGAGCCATCACAGCCTCTGGGGGAAGTTATGAAATGTAGATGGGGGAGGGATGTAAATTAGCCCGGGAGGGAGGTTTGGAAAATGTCCCTGTGTATTTTCCCTACTTACGAGGGAAAATACGCACAGTTAGTTAAGGTTGCCTCTGGCCCTGGGGCATGGGACCGGAGAAGTACATCCGCATATCCACACCTATGGGTCTCTAACTGAAGTGTGAATCCTGTCCGTGTTCGACATTGCAATAACCTAAACCAAAACCTTTGTCTTAACCTAAACACAAACGTTAACCAAACCCTAACTCCAACTATAAGTTTCACACCAACCTTCTGGATACCTGACCCCTACCTAAGGATTTCCATTGCATCCTGACTTAACATAGGGACCCATTAGAAGTGTGGATAGGGGTGGTGAGCGTCAGGCACACTGGAGGATGACGGGACAGAGTGGATGACAGATTGGATTAGCAAGTAGGTTGTAGTGGAGGATGTAATTCGCTGCTCCAATGATCTGAATTACAACTACTCACTTTCCGGCAATGAAATTATGACCGCAGTCAGTTTTCAGCAGTTTCCAATAAGAGAGCATTGTTCCCACGACTGGTGCCTCTTCGAAGATTCCAAAGACAACAGGTGGTATTTTCTTTAGCCTAATACTAACCATCCCCTTCCCCCAACATAAACTTAACCCTCCACTTACCCTAACCAACCTCGTCCCACAGCCTAACCCTAACCATCATTGTCCTGCAGTATAACTATAACAGTCCCCTCTCCGCAGCCTTACCATAATCATCCATCCCCTTCCTCACAACCTAACCTTAACTGTGCCCTAATCCTAAACATCCCAGTCTTGCAGCCTAACTTTAATTGTCCACTCTCCTCAGCCTGACCCTAAATATTCCCAGCATTGGGAAAGGGCACATTGTAACATTTGACATTGATACAGCTGCGATTAAGCTGTCAGCTATATCAGTTTCAAAATAGAGATTGCCGCTTCGGCAAATACATGATCAAAGCAGAAGATGGGTAGCACGATGGCTCAGTGAGTTGCACTTGTGTCTAACAGTGCTGAGGTCATGAGTTTAATTCCTGGACTAGGCCTTATCTGTGTGGAGTTTGTATATTCTCCTTGTGTCTGCGTGGGTTTCTTCTGGGTGCTCTGGTTTCCATCCACACTCCATAAAACATGCTGGTGGGTTAATTGGCTGCTTAATAGTCTGATCCATATGTTATATATTTATCTGTTTTTAGATCATTCATATTGTCAGTTAAGACAGAATACTTTACAGAAAGGATAATCAACCTTCCACTTGCACTGAATTAACCATGTGCAGGGCTGTCATCATGGGGAGGACTGCTGGGACTGGAGAGAGCAGCGCATACGATGAGCGTACGCTCGCTTGCGAGCGTTGCTCTGGATCAGGCCCATGGTCACCAGTCTTCTTCCAAAATTGTTGGAGAGCTATACTAGGCTGTAGGGAGGAGCCTTCCCTGTGCATGGAATCGCTGTCAATCGTTCCTGTAGACCTGCGGCGCTCCACTTATTTATGACATTACGGCCCATGACATCACATAAGGGTGGAGTGCCACGGCGCAGGTCTTGTGCTCCACAATTTCTCGTGGTAGGCCAAACGGCACATGAATTGGATCACTAGTGAAGAGAACAAATTTGCCTTGTGTTTGAGTGTTATATGGTCATTCGCAAAGCGAGACATTTCTTTATGGATCCAGAGACACGCTAGCGTTTGCGTCTTCATTGCTCTTTAAACACCCAGAAAAAAACCTTTCCAATCTAAGGTGTAAAGGACCTGGCTCTTTACTCAATAAGGTTTATAGTGGATTCATAGAGTGTCAACATATTGATATAATTTTCACCTTCCAATCGAGACTATAATTTACCGTTCTGCTCGCCAAGTAGCATCCACAGTCTTCAGCCAATCACAGCCCATGTGTCACTCTATAATCGCTGCTTTCCATTTGCAGCTGCCATTTTCTCTGACTTTACACCTTGCCGTATTGAAATGGCAGGGACGCAAGGGAAATCATGCTCTGTCGAGATACATTTAGAAGGCCGTACATAAACAGAGGTTTTCTGTGTCCCCCCTCACAGATGCCTTTTTTTTCATCCCTACTTCTCTCTCTCCCTCTCGGTAGACTTTACGTACAAATGGTGTTGAAATAATCCCAGTAGAGAACCTGAAACATATGGGCAGAATTCCCACCAAGAACCTTAATAACCATTGTGCGTTGCTGACAGTTTAATAACGTGACAAAATTTAGCTCAGAGAGTCCTGAGCACATCGGCCTAACACGAGGTCTCTCAAACCACAGTGTTGGGGATATAACCATTAGACAGATGAGAGTTCCTGTAGTCTCACTGCTGGGTCCCAGCAATCAGGACACATGCCACTGTTGGGATGTTAAATTAAGTGACGTGCCCATAAAATCCTCTGAAAAGCATTTGTCTTGATAATTATTATTTCTTTCTTTTTTTTTTGCAGCAAAGTATTTTAGAAATATTAAATCACACAAACAAACCCAGGGGATGGTGAATAAATGACCAGGCTGACGGCAGCAAGATATGTGATACAGCTGTCATTCCTAGGTATTGTAATAAGTTCACATTGAGCAAAAAATAGTAATGGGATGTATTCAGAGATCCGGTTTTTTTTAATGTACGCAATTATACGCACGGCCGGAGCAAGGAAACACCCACCAACAATCCCGACACTCCTCTCTCCTGGACGTGCGGTCGGTAACTTACGAGTCCCTAGATCACTCTGTTCTTTACGTGTGTACTTACGGGCGTATATGTGCTCCGTCCATGCGATTCTTTATAACCGCGCCTCCATGCGTTCATTTAAATGTACGGATTTCTACGGCGCCCATCCGCCCGTATGTCCCCAAGTACAATTCACATGCCTGTGCCTAAAGCACATACGAGCGTATATTCAACGTAACGTACGTAAATAAAGTTACTACGCATGCGCAGTTGATCCGATCCTAAAAATGCGCCCGCAACTCCCCGCGAAAACGGTTCTCTGAATACGGCCCATAACGAAAAGGGAGCACATAGAGGGAGACTGCGGGAATACACGGAATGTCACCCTGATCATTGAAAAAAATAAATAAAGCTATTAACTATTTTTTTTTTTATTAATAATTAAATGAAAAAAATAATTCTATATATTTAGTTATATTTTTTGTTTCTTGTTTATAAGAACAAGGAACAGCAATGGGTATTTCTATGGGCAAATGAAAAAAAAAAGGAAAGAAAGGGTTAAACTTCCTCATCTCTCTCTCTCTGAAGTAAGTCCCAGCACAAGCGCAGCGTATTTTACTTTCGGGACATCGGACCGGATTCACAGATCCGGTGTGAGTTAGGTGCAGACAGACCCGCACCTAAATCATCCGTCCTGCCCCCATACCGCCCCCCCTTTTTAGGTACCTTGGGCCTGATCCAGAGCTACGAAATTGCTGTCCGACGGGCGAGCGTACGCCCGTTTTTTGCGTATTTTCGTACAAAAATTCGCACTGCGCATGCCCAGTATGACAGCTTCCTGTCGGCTGGACGACATGAGCGTATAGCGTTCGTATGGTGTGCGAATTTTTCGCTCGAGGGGCGTGCGTTCAGTACGACGGTCGGCTGGGCGCTCGTTTTACAACAGGGAGGCGGGGATAGCCATTTAAATTGTACAGTATGGGCGTGCTAAG
>WWET01003879.1:104536-115129 GCA_011038615.1 Limnodynastes dumerilii | reverse complement strand
ATTAATTTATTGTTTTTATTTATTTAAAACTTTTTTTTTTAATTAAGTGTTTTTTTTAAAGAAACGAAGCTGATTGGGTCTTTTTTGACCCAATCAGCTTCTTTCTGTGCGACCCGTGTTACAAAAAACACGGGTCGCACCGTTCACACTGAGGGCGACACGGGTCAGACACGGGAATTACCCCTCGTTAAATCCCGTGTCTGATTGCCGGGGCTCTCTACCCGGGTCGACGCGGGTGTGACCGTTCACACTGAGACTAGACCCGGGATTTTCGGTCTTGCCCCGGCAAAGTCCCGGGTTTTTGGCTCAGTGTGAACGGGGTATAAGAAGGCACTGTAGAGGATTCCACCCCATGTATACCCTGCCTATGGCACTGATTGCCGCCCAGCAAATAGGAAATAGGGAAACAACCACTCGTTCTAAAGCTTTCATTTTGGAATGAGAATATGGCTTCAAAATATCATTTGTTTTTCTTCTACTGACTCCTCAGAATTAGAACACACAGAATGGAGGTTCAAATTTTATGATAACCAAAAATTTAGGTGACCCGGTAAAGGACACTGAGGTCAACAAACTGGAGGACCTCACCTCCCTAAATCCAGCAACAGTTACCAAATCAAGGTTGAATAAATCGGGATCGCCCTTTGTGTCCATACTAGTACCTGATCGTAGGTCTTCCATCACATATTAAACCAGATTAAATCAACTTAATGACCATGGGCCGGATCCAGTCCTATGTTTCCATTACATTTCAAGGCGTAACGTATTTACGCTAGAGTGTTTTTTAGGCACTCCCCTAGGCGCTCCCCTCGGCCGTACGTACTTTGCCGTTTTACGCTTTCCAAACCGTACCTTAACTTGTACGATTTGAATGCCTCACCCCACCTCCGAAGCGTAATTACGGGTGTCGTATGGATGTCACACCCCTTTATTCATAGTTACGCTGTTGATACAAGGCTGGTACGTACCTTCAAAGTTATGTGGCGTAACATCTGCCGTGCACATACGCAGTACATACAAAACAGCATTTTTACGTCACCAGCTAGTGTAAATACACTAGCGTACGTAGCTTAGGATCTACCCTATGAGGTAATCTCATGTCCGATAAAAGAAATCCTCGACTCATTTCAAATGCTGTTATATTGGTCCACCACAGCTCATTTTCTAAAGCTGGATACACACTTCCTAAATGATGGCTCGATGTTGGATGACTATGTACACTTAGTCAACTGCTCCTAACAACCAATCCTTGTCACATGGTTGGGGCAAAAGATTTTTTTGAAACCTTCTTAAAAATGTGTACACTACTGCAACTGCTTTGTCCAGTTCTTCTCCCCATCTCATGTCATGTAGCGCTGCCTTGTGTGTGAGTGACAGGAAGTCTGGCATGGGAAAGTCCCACCCACGCTGGCATGGGAAAGTCCCACCCACGCAGTCCCGGCCCGCATATTTCTCAGTTTGTGCTGGAGCTCCGTTTAGAAGTTTGCGTTGCTCTAAAGGGTTTTTTTCCAGCGCGTTTGTCCAAGTGAATTAAAAGACCGTATCCCTTACAAATAAAGACTCTGGATATTGGTAAGTTTATTTATTTCATTTTATTGGTCAGGTACATTTTTTCTTGGTGCATTATAGACCGCAGCAGATTCTGGATGTCAATTCATGCTGGCACTTGTAGTATTACAGGAACCCTCATACCCTGACAGCTATATACATGCTGGAGCCTGTAATTCTACAAATGCTAGTATATCCAAGTCATTAATGGCAGTCTGGACTTGCTGGAACCAGTAGCGCATCAACAAAACATGGGCCAGATCCAGATCTGTGTCTAACACCCATCTTCCGCATATTGGCCCAGATCCAGAACTACGCATCTGTGCGAATTTATGCCTGGCAGACACGTAAAATCGCAATTTTGTATGTACTGCGCATGCGCACGACAGATAATACGCTACGTAACATAACGTAAATCTGAGCGTATGAGCCATTCATGTATGAGTTGCGTAAATTCGTACGTGTGGGCGTGCCAATTTTACGTGTGGCAAAAGTACGTCTAAAATACGCAGTATAAACGGGGGTTATCATTTAAAGTGTACAGTATGGGCGTGCTTAGCTGCGTAAGTCCCCGTTGCCCATCCGTATGTGTACGGACGACAGCGGTTACGCGGCCAAAAGTTAAGGTAGGGTTTGAATAGCGGAAATCGGTCAAAGTACATACATTCAAGGAGTGTGCCAAGGGGAGTGTATAGAAAGTGCGCACGCATAAATACGCTACGCTAGTAAACGGATTGCAAGCGGAGTTCTGCATCTACCCCATTGTTTGCAGAAGTCGAGTGTTTTTTTGCTACTGAGAATGCGTGTACCAGATGTTACGCAATGGATCTCCTAGCGAATGGAACTCAGATGTTATGCTAGGAGATCCATCCGATGGGGCATTCCGTTACTCTCGCATGCCTAGAAGGGCGAGGACAGTCATGCAGATGAGGGTGTAAGGAATCCTGATCCAGACCTCTGTCAGAGTTCCATATGCATGGAGGTCTGGATGTCCACACGTTCAGAACCCTCTGAATCTACCACCCTCCAGTTTATATTCATGCCCTCATGTTCTATTACACCTCTTCCTTTGAAAATGCCCCCTCCTTTAGCCGATCACAACCCTTGATATATGTGATAGCTAATTTGTCTGATTTATGGTGTTCTGACCCGCTCATCTTTAGTTTATTACTTTTTAAAACAAACATGATACTAATACCGCTTTTAGATCACCACCCCTGCAATAAGCAGGGTTTTTCAACCATGGTTTTTGCTGGGGGGGGGGCCACTTTTAATTCCAGCTCTCACACAGGAAATTCCAGGGCCCAGGTCTGCGCTGACAGTGTGATGGGTGGCGAACAGCTCCCGGGGAGGGATTTGTTTACTCTTGCAAATAGCAATAACAATTTCCTCCAATCAGTTTTCTTTAGGTGAAACCCTGGTTGAAAAAACCCGGGTGGCACCTTTCACATTGCACCACTACCTGTGTCTGACCCAGGCAAAACCTTTCTTTTCTCCTGGGTCTAATTCCTGGGTCATTAGACCTGGAAAGAGGACCCCAGTACCTTTCACATTACCACCAAAAACTAAGGCCTAGACTCGGGTCTAATGCCAAAAACCTGGATTTGGGGTGGGGGGTATTAATGATCTAATATATTTCATTGTGCTCCCCCTATGGGTCAGAGTAGATGCCATTTCCATGTTGATATATTTTCTCCTTTCATATTATAGGGTCTTGCAGGTAAATCAGCATTCTCTATACAGATAATTGAGCTGTGGAGTACCACTGGTAGGTCATTAAACAGTCAGCACCTCTGCTGTAGAAACAATTAGACAGTGATAGTTTACATGGAAGCCTCCAAGGCAGGGTAGGACAGACGCGTTCACTCTTTGTGTGTCTGTATTGTACCTGAATACTGGCACACACAATGAATTCCACATGGAGGTGGCTCGTGATGAATAAGCTCATTCTCTCTCTGTCTCCCACTCTCTCTCTCTCTCCGGCTACAAAATGTAAACCAAGGGCAAGAACAGGAATTGAGCCGGTGCCAAAAGAGTGGGCCAAGAGGCTACATATGGAACTAGCAAATCACAGAGCCGTGAAGGATGTTAGTGATTTAAAGTTATGTATAGCAAAGACCAAATGTTGAAAAGAATTCATAAATGGAAAGGTAAGTAATGGAGAAAGGGAATGACAGTGAAAGCGTCTCTCTCCCTCCTTTCCCGCTGACTCGCAATGGCAGCCGATGCCAAGTTTCTGTCTCTCCTACTTCTCAGAGGACTTTTGTGATCTCCGCGTAAAACCGTTTTACGTGAGAAAGAGAATTATTGTGTCAGACTCACTTTTTCTAATTTATTTCAAACCCATTTCTCCAAGCTCTCATCTCAGAAAAAAATACAACACAGATATATTCATTTTCCTTATTAACAGACTTGTAAATGGAATCAGGTTGCTGGATTATGTGAAGTGAAGTATTTATATATAGAAAACAGTTTTACAAAATATATACATATGTAATGGTCAAAATGAAAGAAGAGAACAGCCTGATTACAAGAAAGAAATTATTAGGACACCAGTTACTAACTTCAGACTGGATCCAGAAATAACACAGTCATCTGATTGGACGCACCGCACATGTGATACTAGATACTGATGCCTCGGAATGCAGACGAACCAATGCTCTGTTCGGATGCGTAATTATGTCTCTGATAGCGGGGCGGAGAAAGCCACCACATCATTCACCTGGTGGGCGAGGGAACACATGTAGATTGTTGCGAGTCCCCGCAACGATACTTCACATAGCGTAATAGGGACAGCCGAAATGAACTTTTCGGCTATCCCTATTTCTAATGTGATACACCGCAGAATTTTTTTTTCATGAATAGATGAGTATGCGATTCACATACTCACCCATTAATTTTCTGGAAAAGCCACCAGCGTCGCTGCTGGACCAGACCATACAGATTTCAGCCGTATTACACTCGCAGGGCCTGATTCAGAGATCCGATATTAACGATAGTTAGATGCGTATATTTAGGATCGGATCGATTTTGCATCAACTGCGCATGTGTAGTAATAGTGCAACGCCATGTACGTTGAAGTTAGGGTCGGAAATGGCTTAAGGGCAGACTTGTGAATCGGTCGGAAACAATTGCGATCCTAAGTCCAGCGGAAATCTAAGAACCAAAGGATTTGCATAGAAATGGGCGGGGGGAGGCATTGAGATGAGGGAAATGGGCGGGGGGGGGCATTTAGATGAGGAAAAGTGGGCGCTCTTACAGACTTAGGATCCTAAATATACACAACTAGTGCACATAAGGTCGGAAGTGACTGCGGCCAGATAGGGCAAGTCAATGCAGGTCTAACTTTAGGTCCGGCCGCTGTTTGCAAGGGGAGTGACTGTTTATTCAGTGGGTTGTATCCTGCTCCGACCTGCCACTTAAATGCGTATATTTGAGATCCCATCAGAAGCGGATCTCTGAATCAGGTTCGCAGTGTTCAGAAAACCGCCACACCTATTAAATCAAGATCCGGTCACAGTTTTTTATGCAGGCAACCATTCCCATTCAGACCGATGCCAATCCCCTTGTTGTCACGTGTGGCCACCATTGCACTCTGGTGAATTTCCCACTGACGCAATTAGGAAGTTCACATATGATAGACATGCAAACGTTTCAGAAGCTTTTAGGACTGGCCTAAATAATACCCCCTACAACGATGAAGATAAATGGAAAGAAAAATACCTAAATGTCTACCTTAATATTTTTATTTGAATCATGTATTACAAAAAAACAATATTAATTTAATTTAAATAAATTTATTAGTTGTTCTTATACTGCAATTTATCCAGGAAGGCACAAGAAGCGATGTGACAAGTAATTAATGCCTACATATTATCTCTAGAAGCCTCGTTAGTGCTAATACTTTCGATTTTGTCAGAAAACCTTGAAATAATTCCAATGAGTATTATATACTGCTTACTCAAACGTGATATAGACCACTCTCATCAAATAAATGAATACTCTAATGTTATTACACTACCAGTAGCTATAAAGAGTAGTGGTAACGTTGAAGAATCATGTATATTATACAATTATCTAAGAAATTATACACTTTATAAATCACTATTAATAGAATCTGCTTACGTTACAAAAATACTTTATATATATGATAGGTAAGGTATTGCCGTAAGAGGACTTGAATTTATTCTGAAAATTATGTGGTGAATCTTGGTGTAATTGTCTTTCATTTCAAACGGCAAATTCCTCGCTTTTTTCCGACAATGAACAAACTGCAAGGCGTCGGCTCTGAAAGATGTTGCTCAGCGCTGGAGTAACCGGAAGCGGAGATTGTTGTGATGTGGATGTGGTGATAAATTAGAATTAAATCCATCTTAAGGCAACAAGAAAAGCAGTCTTTGGTTGAGAGAAAATACAAGCCAATGGTTAGGACTTGGATAGTCTTCTCCCCACATCGGCGTAGGCCAGTTCTGTCTCTTTGTCTGCGGCACACGTGTTGGTAAATTCGTCCCTGGCGTATGCATTTTTCAGGTACCTCCAAACTCCTGTCATCTCTGCTGGGATTTCATAGTTTTTGTACTTCTTTGCCACAATCTAAACAGGGAACATTGCAGTAATGAGTTATTGTCCTTCACCACATTACCATAGATTAGTGTACATCACTTATAAATACAGTAGCAGTGACTATGGGCCTGATCCAGAGCTACGGCCGCCGTCGCTAGTACGGCTTTTTTAACTCCTGTGGCCTACAGTGGTTGGACAATGAATGAGGAATTTTTTTATAGCTAAGACACACTTGGGCTGGATCCAGACTTAAGAAGGAGCTTGATAATAAGGCCCTGATCCAGAGCTACGTCCGCCGTCGCTAGTACGGCGGCAGTAGCTCTAATGCACATGCGCCGGGCAGATGTTGCCCGGCGTTACTATGGAAATGACCGATCTATGATTGCGCTTCCATAGTAGCGCCGTAGGGACGTCCTCCAGCGTCCCTACGCTCACGTTACTGCTGGTGGGCGGGGGGAGGTAAGTAAATGAGGGTGGGGGGGGCGTGCTAAGAGGCCATACGCTCCTGTGTGGGCGTATGGCCCCTTCCTTACGCCGGGCGTAGCTCTGGATCAGGCCCTAAGGCTGTACTTGCTTATACTTTTTTGGGCTACAGACAATTCTGAATCTTAAAACAGAGGGTGAAATATGATTGGATGTAAGTCAGTGTCATATACTCAACTAACATCCAATGACTTGACCCCCTTTTTCCCTATGAATAACCCTTCCAATTTTATGTTTCTTAAACATTTGTTAATGTAAATGGTAAAAATCAGGGAATAACATTTTAACGCTGTGGGTAGTCCTAGCCAAAGTAAGATTCCTTTTTTATGCTTACTGAGCTAAATTACGGGTTAGTCATTTACCAGCAATGTACATTACAGAACTATGTGCAGCGCAAAAATTTACGGTTTCTGGACACACTGCTCTAACAAATAGTAATGGGTGAATGTCAGAATCCCCTCCTTAGGGCAAGATTTACTAAGCTGTGTAATAGCAAATGTGGAGATGCTGCCCATAGCAACCAATCAGATTCCACTGTAGCTCTCACTTTCCTAATACATTCTAGAAATTTCAGCTAGAATCTGATTGGTTGCTTTGAGCAACATCTGCATTTTCCCTTTTCCGCTGTTTAGTAAATATAGCCCTTAATTTGTTTTGTATAATCCATTGCCGGCCACTGCATAATGGAGCTTCAGCATAAGAATGCAATATACAGATGTGTCTTTGTTTACTTTGGTCCGTCACGTGCCTTATGTTGCGTGTAATGGCTTGATATAAAGGACCCCATTATGGCAGCCTTTGAAAAAATGCTAGCACTGCTATTAGACTTTAATGGCTCCCACATTATTTTATTCCCCAAAAAATGTTTGGCCGGTAAGCACTAGTGAGGGTTGGAATACTGGGCGGATCCCAGACTTTTTATTATTATTATTATTATTATTATTATTATTGTGCTTTGTTGGACAACTATGAACTTGGTGCAACACTGATTAATAGGGGATTATGAAGCGGATCTCAGGGAAATGTCAGCCTAGTTATGTAAGGACACATCTGCATGCTGGTCGGCAGAAGCTATATTAGACCTCATTACACAAGAATCCCTGCCTTCCATATTTTCACATAACATCAAAAATACCAATATTGGGCCGGATCCAGAACTACGTCCGTCTTCCATAGATGGACGTAGTTCAGTAAACAGTAGCTACCGCGCATGCGTAGTAGCTATTGTACGTAATCTGTGTATCGTTTCAATACCTACGACCGCAATCGCCCGCAAGCGTAGCGCACGTTCGCCCGGGCGTATAAACTTTCACGCCCATAACACTCCCATTGATTGTACCTGCTTATGGCGGCTGAACCCTACCCTAAGATTTTCCATCGTACGTGCGAATTTTCGTACCGATACGCTGGTCGTACTGGGCTTAGCACGCCCATCCACACGTAAAAATTAAAAGCGCCCTCCCCGCCTCTGTGTAGTAACTCGAGCGTCCAGACTATCGTCGTACAAAACGCACGCCCCTTGAGCGAAAAATACGCTGAAAATGTCCTTCTGTCGACCGAAAGTTGTCATACTGCACATGCGTAGTGCGTTTTTTTCACGAATTTTCGCTTACGATCGGCGTACGATCGCTTGCGGCCGTAGCTCTGGATCAAGCCCCATCATGTGGTGGACTACCCTGTAGTTCTTCATGCTCACTATAGGTGTCTCTCTTTTCTGGCTATACTGTGACCAGATTGTGGGCTCTATTTATGTACCTTTTCCTTTCCCTGTGAACGAAGCTGCATCAGGCTGGCTTATCTTCACTGTGAGCTGTGCAGTTTACTCCTCCTGCAAGGTCCCGTGATGATCTGCAAGGTCATCGCAGGACCTTTCATTCATACAAAGTATTGGGGACTTTGAAAATTTCAAGTCCCGTCGTGAAAAACACTGCACATGTGACGTATGTTCATGCTGGAACTTGGAAATTGGCAATCAGGCACGCTGCCCAGACAGTTTAATCCTGTGTTGTCTTTTTTTTTAATTATTATTGCGGTTTATTAATTAATTTATAACATACTTATAAAAAAACAAAAAAATTTTAACATTCGAGCGGTCTCCCCATACACCCCCCCCCCCTGTTCCTCCCGCTAATAACAGCTATTAGGGAGGAAAAGAGGGGTATATGAGAACATCGCTGGAATACTTACCCATAATGGCAGCCTGAGCTGGCGTTATTTTTACACCGGGAGCAAAAGTGTAAAACTCCGCTGCAGCATTTAGTAAAATCACTTCAAAACTGAAACTATTGCTTGAAAATACAGTTTGTAAATAGAGCTCAGTATGTGTTGTATGTATGTGTTGTATCCCAGAACTCCATGCCATCAGAAAGGGGCACAGGTAGACAGGTCAGACCGCATAGCAAGGGGGCACCTCACTGCTTAGGGCTGTTCTCTGCCAGCCAGCGCCATTCCCCCCCCCCTTCCGACAGAAGGGCTCTGTAGCAATTGCACCCTTTGCATCCACTACAGTTAGGCCACAGATCTCAGACCATGGTCTTACTTACTTTGACCACGTGGAGTTTGGGGAGAAGATTGCAGTCAGCCAGAGTCAGCTCATCTCCGTCCAGGAATTTCCTTCTAGAAACCTTCTCTTCCTCTCGGCTGTTTGAGTCAATCTCCTCGGTGAGAGGTGTGTTCAGGTAATCATCCAGCTTCTTTAGAGCTTTCGTCAAGCTTTTTTCTAGAGCTGTGGGGACAATGACAATGAATAATCAGGGTTTGAACACCTTTATTTACAAAGCTTTGTACCACATATCCGATCATTTCTAAACCGACATGAAAGAACCCGGTCAAGAACCATAAACATCAGAGAACATGCTGCAGGTTGAGGCATTCAAATCTATATTTGGTATTTACCAACATCTTGGGCTGGATTCATAATTAGGTCTGCCGCTGACTGCAAAAGTGTCGACTGTTGTGATGGCACAGCACATGCGCGGGCCAGATGTTACGCATCAGGATCTCTGAGCGCACGGAATGTATTTCCGTACGTTCAGAGATCCGTATGTTAGAGCGCGTCACCTATTGTCTACGTATCTGTAAAATGGACGGGAGAAACATTTAAATGATCAATGTGGGCAGGGTTAGGCCCACTGGACACTGGAGTTAACTAAAATCTGCACGTGAGAGGAGAGTCTCATGGGAGAGCACAAGTCTCTTACGTCTGGATTTTTGCAATTCTGTATGTTTTTATATTTTATAGTGATTTACAACTAAAAACAATCATTAAAATATGTGTGGTAACAGGCAGACTGGGTGGGTAAGAGGGCCCTGCCTGCAAGCTTACACTCTGGGGGCTGGATCCAGACCTACTTAAGTGCATGAAATGAGTTACTCCTGGGCTAAACCATGGTGATTGCTGGGGGAGTCATATTTCATCTGTTGCAAACAGTATTAGAGTTGAGAGGTGATGTTTCCTATCCCAAGTCTAAATAACAGTGTGATAGTAAAGTTGGTCAGTATCTGTGTGCAGTAAGCAATTCAAAGATATATCCCTGCATGCAAAGAATACAATTAACTTGAGTCCCCCTGAAATCAACATGGTTTAGCCCAGGAGTAACTAAGTTCAAGCACTTAACTAGGTCTGGATCAGGCCCTAGGACATCTGGAATTGATAAATAATGGTAAGTACTATATATCTCACAGTAGAGCAGTCAGGGTGTATGAAAACAGTGCTCTGTATGATCCAGTCACACAGCAGTGTGTAGAATTGAGAGGAATTATACTATGGAAAGAGAAAGTGTTGAAGTTTGTGTGAATCATCTAGCTGAAAAAAACTGGATAGCAAAGTAGTTGTAAATAGAGTAAACAAATGATAAGAAGTAGGTTGAGGAATTGGGTAAGCTTTTATAAAGAGCGTGGAAGGTTATTCCAGAGAGTGGGTGCATCACGAGAGAAGTCCTATAACCAGGGCTGGTGCTAGGTCCCTGGGCACCCTAGGCGAAGTTTGGCCTGTCCCAC
>WWET01003879.1:85149-101814 GCA_011038615.1 Limnodynastes dumerilii | reverse complement strand
AGCGTCTATTAATCCCTTCAGATGAACAAGAGGTGGTCTATGTACAATTGTTTCATTTACAACCCTCCAGAAACACGTTGATTAAAGAGACGGTTATTGATGTCAATAATTGCCCCGTATGAACAATGCGAGTCCTGTGATTTCACACGTGTGTACACAGGGGTCACCTGTAATTATCTATAATTAGGTGCAGCATAAAGCTAAGACGTTGCGCACATATTTCTACTCTCCTGGCACAGTCCTGTAATCTGCAATGCTAATGGATGGACGGTCTCACCAATAGGAGCAGACAGGCCGTAAAACAAACAGAAAATACTACAGGCCACCTCACAGGCTCGCTGGGCTGAAATAACACCTATTGCTTGTCGGGGGAGGGGATACATTCTTTCTCCTTACATTTACAGGATCTCTCATTATTTGAAGGTTGAATTTGATGATTTAACTTTTTTGTTTGTTGGTTATTAATTTGGAATTTTGGGCCAGATCCAGACCTACCTACGCAAGCGATTTTACGCTATTTGCTAGCGTAATTTCGGCAGATGTTACGACACATAATTCGGGACATACGTAACATGGTAGTAACTACGTACGAGGGGGCGTGTCAACAATACGCTAGCCGTAACTATGCACTGGAAGCGGAGAGAGGCATGTAAAACGTACAGTATGGGCTGGGTTTGGCAGTTACGTCCGTCGGGACGCTACATACGTGCGCGGTTATGCTTGGAGAAGTTAAAGTAGGGTTTGGTAGACGTAAATCAGCAAAAGTACGTCTGATTGGAGTGCCCGGGGGAGTGCATGGTACTTACGATAGCGTAAATACACTACGCGAACAAACATAACAAGCACATAGGTCTGGACCTACCCCTTTATGTTTAATTGTGCCAAGTTTTCCATTTGGACAAAATGTGTATATGTGGTGTTGGAGGAGAAGTAGCGCAAATTCCATATTTGACACTGATACAGTCGTCAGCTTAATCTCGGTTGCATCTTATTTTAACAAGGGATTGGTTCCTGATGAGGGTTAGGCTGCGGAGGGCAGGGTTAAGGTTAGGCTGCAGGAAGAGAAAAAGTTAGGGTTAGGGGAGTGTCAAGGTTAGGCTGAGGGATATGGATGGTTAGGGTTAGGGGAGGGTTAAGGTTAGGCTACAGAGAGGGGATGGTTAGGGTTAGGATCAAGAAAACTTCCCTGTCCCCGTTGGACTCTTTGTAGATACAGCAGGTGCTGGAACGACGTTGTCTCTCTGGAAATTGCCAAAAAAAATGACAGCAATCTTTGTTTCATTGCCACAATGTGATCTGCCGAGAGACAGAAACGCAGGGTGCGTTCGGTACGTGGTTGTTACGTGTCAGCCAACAATTAGCTGTCGTCTGTGTATATTTTCGGAGCGGCGCACAGAACCCCTGTATGTCCACTCGCTCCTAAGTTCTGTAAGTAAGTAGACAGGTCTCTCCCTCACTCATGTACGGAATTCGGGACAAATAACCATACCTTATCTTATCTACACGTAGGTGCATGTACAAGACAACCGTATAGAGGTAATCTAAGCCCTTACTGTACTGTAAGTAGTAACTCCCGTCCACCGTGTGTATAAACTATGCACAGATGTCTGTCCCGCCCCACGTACTGAATTTCAGGACTTACAGAAACAATATCCTATATCCTGCATTCCGATGCGTCTATCAGGGTTCTGGGCATGGACAGTACTGAGCAACAGCCGTATAACCCACACAGTGGACTGGATCCAGACTTAACTAAGTGCTTGAAATGAGTTACTCCTGGGCTAAACCATGTTGATTGCAGGGGAGTCATATTTCATCTGTTGCAAACAGTATTAGAGTTGAGAGGTGATGTTTCCTATCCCAAGTCTAAATAACAGTGTGATAGTAAAGCTGGTCAGTATCTGTGTGCAGTAAGAAATTCACAGATATATCCCTGCATGCAAAGTGTACAATTTACATGACCTGAAATCTGCATGGTTTAGCCCAGGAGCAACTTTCCTCTCTTATTTTAAGAATCTTCTTAAGTCTGAATCAGGTCCATTGAGACAAAAAGGCTACAATTGAATGTATATTAGCATCCTAATCAGGGATTCTTGCTTACCTGAATATTTCTGCTCCACCTACTTAATAATAGTCTATATTGTTAGAGGCACATACAAAACAAATATATCCAGGTACATGCAGTACTTAGTGTGTAGATCCCATTGGCAGGGTTATTGTTTCCCAGCATTGATATTGGGAGGATGACAGGGCATAACCAATTTGAATCACTTGTTTCTCACTTTTTTTATTTTATATTTCGCTGTTAGTATAGGCCCTACTTATTTTTAGAATAATTTAGTAAAGCATTAAACCTTTTTACTTTTTTCATTTGCCACTGGTCATATAGGATTGCTACTCTACCAGAGGGATATCTGTTTTTGTCTTTTCTCTTGTATATCTTCTTCATCCAGGGTGATAGCACGATCATTACATTTAATAGTTACACAGATAATTATCAATAACTTTTACTTTTAGAGTGCGGTCTTCAACTATTTTAGCCACTAGGCAGGTTCCTGATCCTGGTATATTTCCTGACCTCTTTCCAGTGTGAAGCTATTCTTTTGTTGCTGGATGCAGCTACACCCGGGATATAAGTCAGAAATCTATCCTCCACTCTATCCTCATCCCATATCACTCCATTTCTACCGTGGCAATCAGATTCCCCTCTATTTGAGGCTAACCACCTGCCCTTGATAGAGCAGATCTCTACACTTGTCCAAAGCTGGCTGTGATACAAGACTTCTTGGTCAGGCTTTCCAGCGGCTTTTTGCCAAAACTCCTATCGATTACTAGAGATGAGCGCCGACCCCTGGAATTCTGTACGACAGAAGATCCCCCATGACATCTGGAGTGCACATGTGCTCTTCCTTCAAAACACCTGACTTTCACACTTTGGGCCTCATTTACAAAGGACGATTTGTCCTAAATCGCCATAAATTGCGTGATTTGACCCTCTGAACTCACATCACGGTATTCACAAAAGGTCAAATTGCGTGATTTATGGCTTAAAAAATCACCTCTGCAAACATCGCTGGACAGATATCGTCCAGATATTTGCCATTCAAAAGACAGAAAAAAAAATTTGTGGTATTCACTAAAGGCGAATTGAAGAAATCGCCTTTAGTGCGACCTCAAATCACAAAAAAAAAAAAATGAAGTTAGGGTAGCCTTAGGTTAGGCGTAAGAAAGGGGCCATACGCCCGCACAGGGGGAGTGTCGGGGTAAGTGAACGCCGGGACACTGTGCTTTAGTAAGCACAGCACATCGCCGTAGGTCTGGATCAGGCCCATCTAGAGGGCTATCTTTATTACATCTGGATCCTCAGCTCTGAGTCTCCCTTACTTTATTGTGTGTTTATTACAGATTTCGGCCGCTCTTTCATTCTATGCATGTACCCAATAGAAGCGCGTCCCGATCCATCCAGACTGCAGGAAATTCTTCAGACAGAGGGGCTGGTTGTCAGTCACAATGGACCTGATCCGGACTTCATAACCTCAACTGGCTTACCTTGGCCTCTGCCAGCACACCCTGCATGCACACGTCTGATGTTACACATGTGGGCCTTTCCCTGCACACCCTGCATGCACACGTCTGATGTTACATATGTGGGCCTTTCCCTGCACACCCTGCATGCACACGTCTGATGTTACACATGTGGGCCTTTCCCTGCACACCCTGCATGCACACGTCTGATGTTACACATGTTGGCCTCTGCCAGCACACCCTGCATGCACACGTCTGATGTTACACATGTTGGCCTCTGCCAACACACCCTGCATGCACACGTCTGATGTTACACATGTTGGCCTCTGCCAGCACACCCTGCATGCACACGTCACATGTTACACATCGGCACTCTGAACGTATGGAACCGCATTACGTATGTGAGAAGGGAGTGACGAAGTTCACTGACCTCTCATGTATGGACTTACAGAACACGCACAAAGATCTGGATCAGGGTGCTGCTCACCGCTGAGAATGGCCCTTTTTAACGACAGGGCCATTTACAACATGCCACCGCCAGCAACTGCCCCGCCAAAGACACGGAATCGAAGATCCCCAGAAGGAATTCATAGCGCAGACTGGTAGGTATTTTTACCAACCCCAACCCTTACCCTAATCCTCACCTCACCCCATCCCTCAACTTCCATTACCGAAACTCTAACCCTCCCTTTCCCCCAGCCCGTGCCTAATCTCCCCCCTGCTCCAATCCATCCCCTCCCTGCAGCCTAACCCTAAGACTCCCGTTCTATGCTTCATCCCTTCCCCACAGCCTAACCCTTATTCTCCCCTTCTCCAATCCATCGCCCATCCACTTCTCCAAACCCACAGCTTAGTAAATCTGGCCCTTAGGTGTGAATACGACCCAAGGCCTCCAGAACTGAACACAGTATCCTAGGTGTGGTCGTATCTATAAAGGGGCATAACAGTGGTTGCCACCTAAAATACTATGTCGCAGTCTTTGATTTTTCATCACTGCCATTGTAACTGAATATTGTTAAATATTATGAGAATAATGTAAGACTGATTTGAGAACTGTTTAGTTTGAATGTCTTGTATTACAGTCTGCACTTAATAAATAAAATGTTTAAAAAAATAAATATACCAATGTTCACTTTCTGCCATGGAATCTGACATGTAGCAAGGTCTGAATCACAGAGTAGTCCGTACATACACAGCTGTGTCCCAGGTAGAGAAGTGCTTTTCACTCCTTCCTAAGGTCCCCTGAGGTCAGTGGTATTTAAGTGTATTTTTTCCACATGTGCCGATGGCCAGATTAGGGTACCAGACCCAGCGGCAAGAACGTGAACTCGTTGCAGGGCAATAGGATTAACCGTCTGAGTTATATAAACATTGACAAAGCGCCTATCAGAATGTAAGTTTTTGGCCAGAGAAAAGCGCTTTCTCCTAATGCTTTCTTTCCAAATCCAGAAGAGACGCATCCAATCCAGGACAGGAATGAAGTCAGAGCCGCTCACCCATAGCCAAGCGAGTGCCAGTGTTGATCCATCTACATCTGTAAGAATAATATGTGACAGGGCCGGCGGATTGTAACAAAGCCTGGCGGGTAGCGATGATGAAACTCTCCGGGGACAGCTTAATGTAAAACTGTAACTCTTTCTGCAGGTCCTGGCTTACACAGGCATTAAGAGAGGCGCTATGTACAGAATACTCACAGAAGGGGCTCATTCTAATGGGATCTTTATTTACATAGTTAGAGGGTCTCACAGCCAAATTTAGGGGGCAGATTACAATTAGGCACAACATAATTTTCTCCCCCTTCTCAAAATTATTTACAATATTATATAATAATAATAACAATAATAATAACAACAATAATAATAAAATCACAATATTCTACCCCACCCACACACACGGGTTTTCGAAAGGGCCGTTCTCTCCAAGGCAGTTCCAAACTGGCTAAGAAGCGGATTGCTTTTGAATCACAGAGGAGAAGAAATCAATCCTCCCTGAAACACTACACGCCGAATGGTAAGTATAAATTTACCTCAACCCTTACCCTAATCTTTATCCATCCCCTTCCATTACCCTAACCATAAACTTTCCCTCAGCCTGACCCTAACACTTTCTTCACTGCAGCCTAACCCTAACACTCCCCTCCCCGCAGCCTGACCCTAACACTCCCTTCACTGCAGCCTAATCCTAAAACTCCCATCCCCGCAGCTTAACCCTAAGACTCCCTTCACTGCAGCATAACCCTAAGACTCCCTTCACTGCAGCATAACCCTAAGACTCCCTTCACTGCAGCCTAACCCTAAGACTCCCTTCACTGCAGCTTCACCCTAAGACTCTCTTCACTGCAGCATAACCCTAAGACTCCCTTCACTGCAGCATAACCCTAAGACTCCCTTGCCCACAACCTGACCCTAAAACTCCCTTCCCCGTAGAATGACCCTAAGAATCCCCTCCCCGCAGCCTAACCATAAGTCTCCTATCCCCGCAGCCTAACCCTAAGACTCCCATTCCAGCAGTCTCACCTAACGCTAACGCTAACCCTTCCCTTCCATTACCCTAACCCTCTCTTCCCTGATGCACAAACCTAAAAGTCCAAGCTGATGGTCCCAGGTGATGGTTCCTGGCTTCCGGAAAATAAATGGGTAAGTACGCCGACTGGCATACTATATAAAAAAAAAATTGTAAAATGACAGCCTGCATGCACCGCATACACTCACACACCTACACTCCACTCAGAGTTCCTTACCTAGTGACATTCGTAAGAAGAAGGTTAAGAAAAGTGGGAGGGGGAAGGCATTTAAATAGAGCAGTATGGGCGGAGTTAGGCAACTTCTTTCTTACTTAAGCAAACTCTGCACAAAGATACGTACAGAGAGTTAAGGGAGCCGTATAGTGGCAACGATCCATAAGCAGGGGAGTGCCATGGGAGAACATTTACCACTTAGAATTGTAGTTTTTCTCATTTGCGCGTACTCATTCTTAAGTGTGAATCAGACCCATTATGGTGATTACATGCAAACCAGAGATTAAATAAAATAGACAAATTGCGCCTGCTATTACATCCCCCTCACTCCTTGTGCAACTACTCATGTTCACAACAATAATGATAATCATTACGTGACTTCTAAAAAGGAATTTCTGTATAAAGTACAAAGAATGTCTGTGAACTGGGCATGTGTCCTCATACTGCTGTGTTATACTGCACATGTATTGTAGTACTGGTACTCTAATGTCCTCATACTGCTGTGTTATACTGTACATGTATTGTAGTACTGGTACTCTTATGTGTGTCATTCTGCTGTGTTATACTGTACATGTATTGTGGTACTGGTACTCTTATGTTCTCATACTGCTGTGTTATAATGTACATGCATTGTGGTACTGGTACTCTTATGTGTGTCATACTGCTGTGTTATACTGTACATGTATTGTAAAGCTGGTACACTTATGTTCTCATACTGGTTTAATGCTTACATAATACAGGAGTATGTTTGAAGTTGGGACTAGCGCAGCAGAGCACCTCTATACAGGCCGTTGCCCCCCTGCAGGGCAGTATCAGCCTTCCATGCGGTATTCCCTCTCTCTTTTGGGAGTCCGAGAGAATCAGCAATAATCTGGGAGTCTCCTGGACACTTTGGGAGAGTTGGCAAGTGACATTACCATTGCGGTTTGAATTTGGCTTATTTACAGGTGACTATGGCCCGGATTCACACCAGCGGACGTATTGCACTTTCGTCATTATTTTACGGATAATAGCTACTGCGCATGTGTAGTAACTATTTTACGTAATCTTTAAGACCGCATATATGCAATCTACGTAACAAAACAATATGTACATTACGTAAAATAGTTACTACGCATGCGCAGTAGCTGTTATCCGTAGAATAATGACGAATGTGCAATACGTCCGCTGGTGTGAATCCAGGCTAACATTAGTCCATCTCTGGTAACACCCGTCCGAACACAAGCAGTGACAGCAGTTATTAGAGTTCGGGTCAGAATCATCGCATTTGCGTGCACATGTATGCTGGTCATGCACAATGCAGAGGTACGCAGGGATAAACTGCACTAATGGTCGTCCATCTCAGTCTGGATCAGGACCTTGATGTACAATGCTGGCAATACTCAGAGAGTGCATCACAGAAACATGAGTCAAAATAATATCTATTTCCAATATAGACACATCATACACAGATCGCTAGGAACATACATTACTCCTACACAACTTCAAACTATGCAGATCTATTGCCATTTGGATGGTGCACTGCTGCCCTCTAGTGTCCAAATTACATCATATACACAACAAAATCAAGACGGCTTTCACTGGTAACTCTACATTATTCAGTTGAACTTTAGAAATGCTGTAGTTTTACCACAAATGTAGTTTCTGTAACATGCCAAAGGTTGCATAAAGGAGGGTATAAGAAAATATATAACCATATATCACACAAAACAGACCTTTCAACTTGACCCATTCCACCAGGTACACAATACTCCACTCCTAAACTTCCAACTTTCTCTCACCTGTGATGTTAATTAAGTGATGTTTAAAAAAACATTTTATCTTCAACACAGGTGGTTACCTTAGTAACTGATTGTTGTGATATTGGGAAGAGATTATTTGTACCTAGTGGAATGGGCATGTAGGAGGGTCTGCAAGAAGTGTTTGTGTACTCGGATGATGTACTTATAAGAAAAGCCTTGAAAATGGCAGATGACATCATATTTTTGCAAATTTGTGTAACTAATATTTCTACATTTTCATACCCTCCAACTGTACATTTTTTATGGTCTGTACCAGTTAAAAGGGCTCCTGCCGGATTTTGGCCCGGCTATTCCCTCCCCCCTATACTTCTAGTCTTGCAACGTCTGATCAGTATAACAGAGCTGTGGAGACAGACTCCTACAGCACTGCTAAAGTGACAAGACCCTCTCCTGCGAATTCTTTACTTATATGATAAAGTATAAAATTAGATTATCATACATGCAAATGAGAGCAGATTAAAGCCCGACGGACGCCCGATCCACGATTGGGCGTTGCCATAGCAACGCCGGGCAAATGTTTTCAGCCGATCTTACGCTTACGCCCGCCGTGTAGGTCTGGATCAGGCCCAATGTGTGTGAACTTGGACTTGTTAGGCTCCTCATTGCCCTCTGTTGGCCACAAACAGCATTACAGGAGCTGTATTTTTTCCCAAATTAACCAACTTTACTTTGAAAATAACCATAATGTTGCTTTTAATGGATAGCAGAACTGCCAGAAGCTTGAATATTTTGCTCATAATTCTGGCTGTATCAAGACTGGGCCCATCGTATTCAGTTGAATATGATAAGAAACTAAACTGTCCTTCACCTCTAATCAAAATAGGCAAAAATATTCAGTATTCTGGGTGACCCAGACCCAAAATCTGAGTTTAAATTTATCAGAACTGCTGAAAACAATGAGCATCACGGTGGTTCAGAAATTGATCCATTTCCTGGACAAGGCCCTATTTGTATGGAGTTTTTTTTGCTCTCACTATGTCTGCGTGGGTTTCCTTCCACACTCCAAAAAAACATAGTAGGTTATGTGGCTGCTTACCAAGGTTAAGCCTAATCTATTTAGACTATATTTTCAATGGGGTTGGGGCAGATGTGAATGACAAATATTGTCACAGCGCTCTGGAAATTGGTGTTGCTATATAAATAATCTAAAATAATAACTAAAGACCAATTTATATAATCCCATTTTAGCCCCCAATTTGCCATTTAATAATTGGAATGTTGTAAAATCTGTGTTAATAATGTGTGACTCAAGCTATTGCTTCTGGTGTGGAGCCGCCTTCCGCCACTACGGACAGACAGCTTCCTATTGGCTCCCGATATCTCTGGAAAGAATTCCTCATAGACAGATTGTGACAGAGACGGTTCCTGAGGAAAGGGCGTGACATGAGGTTTTAATGAAGTTTTCTTTCCATGAAGCCTTTATTTTCCAAACTGATAAGTTCCGTCCAGAAAAACATCAACGTGTTCCTTCTATATGTGTGATTCAACCTTTGTGTCTCACTTATAACTTCGCACACACAGCTGCAAATAACAGCATTTAAATGCGCAAAAAAGATGAAAGCTTCAGGCGAATGGAGTCTGTTGTAGAGATTGGTGTGTTTAGCATAATATAAGACATATTTATTAGGAAATGTTTATTTTTACTTATAATTACTTATAAATACAAAAGCAGCAGTTTTTGGATTTTGTTAATGAAATTTTTTTTTTATAATTTAAAAGGTCGGAAAATGCGATCCCTGAGAAGCTGAGGAATCTACAATCCTGAGGGTCACAATATCCTGGACATGGAAAATGGTGACACCGTACGCATTAAGAGGGCACGTCTATACGCCACCCCATCTGGTGTGTGTGAGAGACTGGTAGCTCCGTGTATAAGTGCCGAACATGGTTTATAAATACATATGAGTACTTACGTTCAAGTATTTTTACATCTGTGTTGCTATAAATACATTGCCAGCAGCTGAGAGCTTGCTTAGAGTTCCGTGATTGTGGATGTCACGAGGTCCAACCCCTTTTCTCCAAGCTCCTCCCCCTGCTTCACTGTCTGGGGGTGTTTCTGCCTTTAATCACCTTGACACTTGCCTATTTATTTACTTTATTACCAGGATTTTATACAGCACGTTCAAATAACAACTAACATTACAATTTTAAACAATCATTGGAACTACAGACTAAAATTCCCTGAAAAAGAAGACAATTTCATATTTTTTTAATCAGTTGTCAATTAACCTACTAGAATGTTTTTGGAGTATGCAAGCAAACCCTCGCAAACATGGGGAGAACATACAAACTCCACACAGATGAGTTTAGTTCCTAGACAAGACCTTATGCCCCTTGCGCTGTGAGGCAGAAGTGCTAACCACTTGCTCCACCAGGCTGCCTGTTGCTGCCCTTTGGTAATGGTAAGATGTGCTTGAGTCTACATACCACATGAACGCTCGTGTGTGTTATTTTTATGTGCCTGTCAAAATCAAAGATATGTATTTGCAGCAAACAAATAAAAAAGAAAAAAACATTTTGTAGCTACATATGAGCCATAAGAATGGTTAATAAAAATGGACTGTTGTATAACATCACACATAACACTAAGTGGCTGTTTATGTATTCCAGACCCAGGCTCAGTCACTTACCTGCGTTATCTTGCGGTTTGGTGTTTTTGATGTAGGCTGAGAATTTGGAGAAAATGTCGATTCCGGCCGTGTTCGACTCGCGGTGCTTTGCGGCAAGCTTGGGGTATCTGCGGCAAAAAAATCATCAACAATGTGTGTTTTAGAGAGTGAAAGTTTGTTACACACGTTATTTTTTACAAGAAAAGGCCCAGGTAAACGTTTTACAACATTGCAAGTTTAACACGTATCGCTATTTACAAACGTCCCATATGTATCATTCCATATCACGACACCAACAAAATATTCAGTATTAGGGTTAGAAATAAAGAGGGGGAAAGGTAGACAATAATCCTAATACCCCAAATGTAGCCTGATCACGCCTCCTTACTGTCCCGTTCCAATGTGAGGGCTTGTGCTACTGTCTGACAGCTTGTCTGGATTGGGTTGGGGGGTGTGTGGTGGGATAATGAGTGGATTTAGGGGAATCGGTGTCCCAGTGCGTCTCATATACTGAACACATTGCTATGATGAATAAACATGTATGCGCACATTGGGCCAGATCCAGACCTACGTGCTTGCTACATTAGATTGCGTAGCGTATTTACGCTATCGTAAGTACTATGTACTCCCCCAGGCACTCCCATCGGACGGACGTACTTTTGCTGATTTACGTCTACCAAACCCTACCTTAACTTTTCCAAGCGTAACCGCGCACGTGCGTATCGTCCTGACGGACGTAACTGCCAAACCCAGCCCATACTGTACGATTTAAATGCCTCCCTCCGCCTCCAAAGCGCAGTTGAAGCGTAAAAACGGCTATCGTATTTTTGGCACGCCCCTACGTAGGTAATTACAAGAGTGTTATGGCCGCCCTGAGTTACGTGTCGTAACATCTGCCGTGCGCATGCGCAGAACGCACTAACAGCCGAAATTACGCTAGCAGCTAGCATAACTTCACTGTCGTTCGCAAATCTGGATCTGGCCCATTTTGCGTAAAATTAAATTAATAATGATTCTCATTGGTCAAGCCTATGTTTTATAATGCAGGTTTTAATGGGGCCTGGTTGGCCTATTTTGGCCTGGGGTAAGGTGTAAATCTTAGGTTTAGTCTGATATCCAAAGGCAGCCCATGGTGTAGACTGCACTGACGGATGACGAGGACTCGGGAGCCATATACTCTCCAAGCCTCCCGCCCTCTTGTCGTGTTAGTACAGCACCGTACTTCATACACAGGAAACCTAGCATGCTGATTGCTAGAGGTCTCCCACACTTATTGGTGGATGACTGGATCTATTCACCAATCAGTGTAAAGGAAGCCGATGTAGAAGGCCTACGAGGGACCGCAGGAAAGAAAAGTCCTTCATTAGTGTTGTCGGAGTCCTTTTTTTTTTTTTTGATCTGGGATCTAGCCTTTAATGAGAGGTCTGGAGGCAGGTCTGATTTGGAATTAGTGTGGGAATCCTGAAGATTTCTGGGGGGTCTGGCTTGTTGATGGGGCCTTGCAAAGCCTAGGTCCACCTCTAGCGTTAGCACTTTTTTTTTCTCAAAAAGTGCTGTTTAAAAAAAGAAGAAAAAATCAAGTGGAAAATTACGGGTGTGGGTCTCCAGTGAAAACAACCTTATTTCCAAAGGGCCTGTTCCGAACTGATTGGGAAATTGATTGCTTTTGCCTTGAAGAGACAAAGCAATCAATGCTGTAGCACTGAAGACGGAGCTCCGAACGGTAAGTATAAATCTAACCCCAACCCTTACCCTACCCTAACCCTCCTCTTCCATGACCCAAACCCTCCCTTCCCTGTAGCCTAATCCTAAGACTCCCCTCCCCGTAGCCTAACCCTAAGACTCCATTCCTCCTAGCCCAACCCTAAGACTCCCCTCCCCACAGCTTGACCCTAAGATTCTCTTCCCTGCAGCCTAAATCTAGACTCACAGGCTGATCCTAATCCTAACCCTCTCTTCCCCAGAGCCTAACTCTAACTAAAAGTCCCTGGAGAGGTTACTTACCTCTGCGGTGGGGTCTGCGGAGGTCGGCTAAGGGAATGGCATACTTACCCTTTCACAAAAAAGATTCTAAAATGGCTTTTTTTTCGAAATAGAGACAGTCGAAAATTATTTTTCGGATGTCTCTATTTCGAAAATAGCCATTTCTGGCTGCAGACATACAATGGAAATTTACACCTGGGTAAAACCATGTTGATATTTAGGGACAGTCAGATTAATGGATCGGATCCAGACTTCCAAAAAAGGGAGCGGAAAATGCCTGCTTTAAACGTTTGGCAAGCGTCATGAGTTCAATTTTTCTTATCTATGTGGAGTTTGTGGAGTATGTTCTCCCCGTGTCTGCGTAGGTTTCCTTCGGGTGCTCCGGTTTCCTCCCACACTCCAAAAACATGCTGATAGCTTAATTGACTGCTTAATAAAAAAAATTAACTAGTCTGTGTATGTATTTGTGTGTGTTAGGGAACTTAGAATGTAGCTCCAATGTGACAGGGACTGATGTGAATGTGAAATACTCTACGTAAGCGCTACGTAATCTAAAAACCTGTTAAATAAATCTGGATCCACAGGATTACGTTCCTTTTTATTTTTTTTACTCCTGATTGTTTTCTGGCGGTAGGGTGGGTTCAAGCACAAAGGGAGAGGGGGTTTGGTATTTAAACCGTAAAGTATAGCTCTGCATCCATATGCAGAGTTCAGAACCTTTCCCAATACAAGTGAGGACAGATCGGGGATCTTAAGGTAGGGGCCGCAGTTTGGAAGTCTGTGCAACCGAAGGGTGTGGCCTCTCATGGACTCACACAGAAGGCAGGATCCGTGCAGTCCATACAGGGAGAATACTTTATTATTGCTTATTACACACAGATACTGACAGCTTTACTATTACACTCTTATTTAACAATTCAATATGGTTTTGCCCAGGTGTAACTTTCCACCTGTTTTCCTCTTATTTTCACACTCTGGATCCAGTGGAAGTTTACTGCAAGCATTGTCTTTGTCATGACATATGTTGTGACAAATAACGTTAGTATGTATATAAAACACAATAGCGCAGACTGTATATAATTGTGAGATGTCACGCGGCCTTTTCTATGCTTTGTATTGTTCACACAGGTTAAACAATTACCAGACGGACAGGATTCTTGTCTTTCCCACACTCCGCGGCTCGCAGGCTGTCTGTACTGTTTGCTTGTTGTATTTAATACACATTGTTGATTTTTTTTGTACCTTGGCTCGCACGGTCATTTTAAAATATATGAGGCCATATACAACGTAGTAACAATTGCATGTCAAAGCAGCTCTGCAGGTCACAGTTGCCGGCTCTCATGGAATGTCCTAGAGACTGCTGAAATGCCACAGTTTAATGACACAGATAACGTCATCAGCCCCTGTGTATGATGCTGCCAGGGAGAGGAGTGGACAGGTGGAGCCACTACACGGCTACACTATAGCGGCTCTGTCTGACCCCTTTTTCCTGGTAGCCTGACTCTAACCCTCCCTTTCTTGCAGCCTGACCCTAACCCACCATCTCCCACAGCCTGACCCTAATTGTCCCTTCCCTACAGTCTGACCTCACCCTAGCCACCCATCTCCCGCATGCCTGACCCTAACCCTCCCTCCCCTGCAGCCTGACGCTAACCCTTCCTACCCCGCACCCTGGAGAGGTCACTCACCTGTCCCTTGGTCCGGCGATAGCGGCAGCGGAGTCTATCAATACTCCAATTCAATACTCCAATTCCAATTGCTTAAAATCGCCAGAGATTGCAGTAGTTTACCAGCGATTTTAAAATCACTGGATTTACTAAAGCAAAATCTCCACAAACTCGTGAGAGATGAGTGGAGATTTAAATCACCAGTGTTTAAATCTCTCTGGCGATTTTTAGCATGAGTGACATACAAATCTCTGGATTTACTAAGGACGAGATTTAGTAAATCATCAGAGATTTGCTGCAACTCTCCCTAGTTAAATCGCATGGGGGTGAGTGTCGATTTCTTAGAAATTGGCACTCACTTTGCCATTATAAGCCCCCATGAGCTGTAAAAAAAAATATACAATGTGTAGAAAAAAAAAATGGCTGCCGCAGCAAGCTGTTCCCCCCTTGGCAAGCAGCTGCCTATAGTACTATAATTCAAATCATGCACATGTAATATTATATATTATTGTACTGTAAGCGTCAGCATGCCAAGGGTTAATGGCATGCTGTCGCCAGCATCTTCTGTCCGTTACACAGTAAATTAAAAAAAAAATAACCTCATGCACGTAATAAAATAAATATGCACCCTCCGTCCCCTCAGGTCACAAACGATTTAACCCCATGTCCCTACTGCTATAGTAATATTTAAACAGATGGCCCCCTTAGGAGTTTATCCTTATCCTTAAGGTACAGTAATTAGCAAACATATAGGCTGTGGCAAAATGATTAGTTAAAATGCATGATGCTTTACCAAAAATCAACAATAAAGAGACAAATTACAGGCTTCACATTCACAACACAATATAAATGGTACTCAGAGTTCTGATGTACGGTATGTTAACGGCCGCTGAAAGCTGGACGGCTGCTGTGCAAGGTTTGTAGACGCGATCCTCTTCTTTCAGTGTGCTCCCGGCAAATGACATTTGCCATGCCAGGGGACACATTTATAACCTTGGGCACGGCATGACGTCAAAGGTTGATACATACATGTGCATGATTTGACTTATAGTACTATAGGCAGCTGCTTGCCAAGGGGGAATGGCTTGCTGCGGCAGCCATTTTTATTTTCCAGGGCCAGGAACACCAGCGAGGTAAACTCCAGCGATTTAAACTCCAGCGAGTTTAACATAAACTCATTGGAGTTTAATCGCTACACATCACTGGAGTTTATAAATCGCTACTCTAAATCGCCTGTTAGTAAATTTAGCGATTTGACTGCATCAAATCGCTAAATAACTACGGTGATGCTGAGCGAGTTAGAGTAGCAGAGTAGCTTAAAATCGAGCTTAGTAAATCTAGCCCCTAGTGTTACTAGAGATTGGACAGGAGTTGATGCAATTGGCGCCATCAAGCCCCGCCCACCCCCATTTATACTATTAATAGTAAATTGCCCTTAAGCCCCGCCCCCATGCCAGCATTTGTTTCTTCCCTCCAAAATCTCCCCAAGGAAAGAAGCCTGAGCTTAGTACGGTCACTTCTCCAGGCTTCAGTGTCAGATAGCGGGTCAGGGGGACACAGCCACTGTCTCTCACGACCTGTCAGAAGATGCGATGGCGTTAAGCTGTCAGTTAGGCAGAATCTAGGGGGAAGAGACGCCTGTGGTTGGGAGATATGTGAAGATGGAGCTTTGAAACACACCGGCTAAGAGCAGGGTCCCTCAGACGACAATTCTTTTAGCTCATAAGCAAAGAGCTGGGATGCTTTTTACAATGCTGAGAGTTTGTTGAGCATAAAAGTGCAGAGAGAAGGAACATGGACCGTAGGGTCTCTCTATCTGGGTCTTAGCACTGCAGGTGTGACTACAAAGCCCGCTGTGTTTTTAAGCCACCGACAGACAGCGGAGATAAAAGGTAAAGCACACAAAGAACAAGCAGACAAAACAAATGACATTCTGCCACGAGGATGTGACGCTGCAATCACCACACACAGAAAGGGAACAAAGGAAGACTGACAGGTGTCACGACAATCATGATATAGTGTGAAATATCAAATCAAGGAAACGATCAACATATTGTATAAAAAGCAACAGCGGTGGCATAAAACATGTGGATCACTTATAGGAAATGATGGTGGTTAAGCAAAACAAAACAAAACGTATGTGCACGGTAGCGGTAATCAAGTAAACATTATCCTTCAGTAAAAGTCATGTGTCCTGCACCGGTAAGAGGAAAATAAGGGATAATATCTATCCCCTGCAGCCTGACCCTAAGCCTCCCTCCCCTGCAGCCTGACCCTAACCCTCCCTCTCCTGCAGCTTGACCCTAACCCTCCCTTCCCAGCAGCCTGACCCTAACCCTCCC
>WWET01003879.1:50550-75665 GCA_011038615.1 Limnodynastes dumerilii | reverse complement strand
TATATTTGCGGCCCTATCTCTGTAAGCGCGCCCATTTTCCCTCATCTCAATGCCTCCCCCCGCCCATTTCTATGCAAATCCATAGGTGCGTATATTTCCGCCACACTTAGGGTCAGATTCTTCCCTGTCCGATTCACAAGTCCAACCCTTAACTATTTCCGACCTTAACTTCAACGTAGACTGCGTATCACTATTACTATGCATGCGCAGTTGCTGCAAAATCGATCCGATCCTAAATATACACACGGAACTTTCGTTAATTTCGGATCTCTGAATATGGCCCTTTATGTCAGTAATAGGATAAAACAATGCATTAAATCAAAGAAAGAGACACCTGCCTGTAAAATATTTCAGAAGGTTTTTACACAAGTGTGACAAGCTATAAAATCTGAGAATAAAGCAGCTGCAAGGAGACTCATGGGTAATGCGCCTCATTGAGCCCAACCCACAAGACCTTAAAAAACCACAAATCACGTCATCAGGAATCACAGATTTGAGCAGAGAGGGTGGTGTTTGTTGACCCAGAGTTGCTGACTTTCTATCTCTTCCCCCGGGAAATCTTGGGGGTGGGGCTTGATGGTGCACATGACATCATTAAGACCCAGCCAACGGCCACTAACACTAAGATATACTGTATCGAGAGACAGGGGGTGGGAGATTTGTCGGCCCAAATTTCAGGAGTCTCCCAGATATTCCGGTAGACTCAGCAACCTTGTGATAAATTGCCTCAAATCCCCTAGTAATGTTGAACCAGCCCCTGACCTAAGCATAATTTAAGTTGGCCCTGTGTAATTCAACCTATTATTTCAGTAGAGACCAAGGGCCAAATTTACTAAGCTGCGAATTTGGAAAAGTAGAGATGTTGCCCATAGCAACCAATCAGATTCTAGACAACATTCTCTAGTATGTAATAGGAAAATGAGAGCTAGAATCTGATTGGTTGCTATGGGCAACAGCTCCACTTTTCCAAACCCGCAGCTTAGTAAATCTGGCCCCAAGTGAGACACAATTGCACATAATATTGTCCTTTAATCACTGTGATGAAGCCCTCTCTATAAATTGTATATAATTGTGAACCTCCCAGCAACATGCCACATGATGCAGTGATGTCACGAGCTCCTAGCAAATTGATAGGCTGTTGGTTCAGCCCACAAAATGTTTGCCTCCACTTAGTGCAGTTTTAAATGCAGTTTTTAGTATGAATAACCCTACTCATTTCTTCATCCAGCTGATATGACTGAGCTTCTGTGTAGCCACTTGCAGGGTTTCCAGAGCACTGTGGATAACAAGTATTCTAAATTTATCCCCCTGGAAAGGTCAAGAAGCCATAAAACTCATAAAAACACCCACAAATGGGCCATCAGCAGACAGATAGGAGACTGTAATTTCCTCCCCTGATATTCAATCTCATGTGTTTGAATTAAGCTTCCCATTCAGCTGCTAAAGGCAAAATGAAAGGAGTAACACAATATGCAACTAAACAAACAAAGAGGATTAGGCATCCAGAATATACACAACAACAATGGAAATCATGTGGCTAGGGGTTTGTAATGCTGGATTTTTATCGGTTGCTATTGTTTTCTGACAATATACAGGTACTGTTAAAACTTGCAGCAATATTTTGTGTGTGATACAAATGGATGTATTTATTTTATGTTCCTTTGTTTTATTATACAGCCGTCAGACCTATTTGTCACACGTTGCAGCACAGACTGAATTCTAATAAATCATCCAGGTGGTCAGAGCTGACCTGAGGAAACGGACAATAATCTATACCCCCGTGATAAAGACATCTCAGGAGTCCCTTCACCAGGGCACACTGGAAAATCTCCAGGGGTGCATGCAATTTAGCCCACATCGAGCTCAAAACATGGGCGGGCTGCATTCGATCCAAAAGAGCGTGCAATAGTACCTGGATGCAGGAACGGCATGTGGCACAAAGCAGCCAGGTTCAATGCAAGCACGCAACACTATACAATGCACAAGTGCAGAGCTGGGCCGCCGCCAGATATTTTGGGGCCCAGGACACATCTGCAGCCCCCCACTCCCTATGTGATATCACATAGCAGGGGGTGTGGGTCGGCAGGTTCAGTCAAGTCTTGCTTCAATTCCAGTCCTTGCCCAGTCCATGTAAAGTCTGCACCAGTTCATATCCATTCCTGGTCAAGCCTGAATCCCTTTGCCTACTGACTCATGAGCAAATCTTATATTAAGGCTCCAAGCTTCTGCTGCCTCACTGAATCACAACGATCACTTCCACGGGAACCCAGAGCAGATACCCGCCCAAGTCATTCTGTGATAGATTATTTCTGCCTCACCAAGGACAAGCAATTGAAGATCCCCAGGATGAATCTGCAGCGGCGTGTGGTGAGTATTTATCCAACCTCAACCCTTATCCTAATTGTCATCCTAACCCACCCCTACCATAACCCTAACTCTCCCTTTCCTGCAGCCTGATCCTAAGATTACCTTCCTCACAGCCTGACCCTAAGACTCCGTTCCCCACAGCCTAACCCTAAGAATCCCTTTCCTGAAGCCTGACCCTAAGACTCCATACCCCGCAGCCTGACCCAAAGACTCCCTTCCCCACAGCCTAACCCTAAGAAACCCTTTCCTGAAGCCTGACCCTAAGACTCACTTCCCTGCAGCCTGACCCTAAGAATCCCTTACCTGAAGCCTGACCCTAACACTCCCCACCACGCAGCCTGACCCTAACACTCCCCACCGCGCAGCCTGACCCTAACACTCCCCACCCCGCAGACTGACCCTAAGACTCCCTTCCCCGCAGCCTGACCCTAAGACTCCCTTCCCCGCAACCTGACCCTAAGACTCCCTTCCCTGCAGCCTGATCCTAAGATTACCTTCCTCCCCGCAGCCTGACCCTAAGACTCCCTTCCCCGCAGCCTGACCCTAAGACTCCCCTCCTCCCAGCCTAACCCTAACCCTCCCTCCCTGCAGCCTGATCCTAAGATTACCTTCCTCACAGCCTGACCCTAAGACTCACTTCCCCACATACTGACCCTAAGACTCCCCTTGTACTCTCACCTTTGGTCCGGTGCGGCGGGTGTTCCATCAGGAAAGCCAATGAATGAGTAAGTATGCCAAAAAATAAATTCAGGATACTTACCCATTCATTAGGAAAACATTCTAATTAGGGATATTTTTTAAATACTGAGGAAAATTAGCTTTTGGCTTCCTGTATTTTGAAAATATAGTTTTCGTGGGGAACGCCTACCCATAGTAGGCGGGGTACTGCGGACATGCACTAACAGCAGCCCTTACTGTACATTCATTACGTCCCTGCACCCCCTCACTCCCACAAAACTCTCTTCAAAGCGTAAGCGTTTGTTACGTTCAAATCTGGACCGCACACAATTGTGTACACAACATTTCTGAGCATGCACAGTGCAAAATCGCGCAGAGATACGCTACGCAATCGGGCAATCCCTGTATCCTGGGAGAGCCTACAAATCTCCAAAGTTCCAGCCGTCTCCCTGTCATTGCAGCAATTCTTAGGGCCAGATTTACTAAGCTGCGGGTTTGGAAAAGTGTTGCCCATTGCAACCAATCAGATTTTAGCTGACATTCTCTACTATGTAATAGGAAGGTAGAGCTAGAATCTGATTGGTTGTTATGGGCAGAGGCGGGCTGGGCCGGGGGGCAGGGTGGCATGTGCCCCCCGGGCCGCACTGCCATTTTGTGTTTTAGGGCCGTCTCCCTGTTCTAAATTGAGATACTAATGATTGTTTAATTATTTTTAGGTTCACCCAAAGTTTTAGATGCGTGTCTTTCCATAAAGTATGTATTATAAGTATGTATTATATTGCACCAGATGCGACCATGTGACCAGTCTCCAGCTCAGGGGTGGAGCCAGAGCTTCCTCCGTTACACTTCCTGTTGAACTGACTCCCTGCAGCCTGCTGTACAGTACATAAGGTACAGGGGTGTGTGTGTGTTCAGGTATTGTGTGTGCATGTGACATCAGCTAGTGTGTCTGACATTAGCTAGTGTGTGTGACATCAGCTAGTGTGTGTGTGACATTAGCTAGAGTGTGTGTGTGTGACATCAGCTAGTGTGTGTGTGTGACATTAGCTAGAGTGTGTGTGTGTGTGACATCAGCTAGTGTGTGTGTGTGTGTGTGTGTGTGTGACATCAGCTAGTGTGTGTGTGTGTGTGTGTGTGTGTGACATCAGCTAGTGTGTGTGTGTGTGTGTGTGTGTGTGACATCAGCTAGTGTGTGTGTGTGTGTGTGTGTGTGTGACATCAGCTAGTGTGTGTGTGTGTGTGTGTGTGTGTGACATCAGCTAGTGTGTGTGTGTGTGTGTGTGTGTGTGACATCAGCTAGTGTGTGTGTGTGTGTGTGTGTGTGTGACATCAGCTAGTGTGTGTGTGTGTGTGTGTGTGTGTGACATCAGCTAGTGTGTGTGTGTGTGTGTGTGTGTGTGACATCAGCTAGTGTGTGTGTGTGTGTGTGTGTGTGTGACATCAGCTAGTGTGTGTGTGTGTGTGTGTGTGTGTGACATCAGCTAGTGTGTGTGTGTGTGTGTGTGTGTGTGACATCAGCTAGTGTGTGTGTGTGTGTGTGTGTGTGTGACATCAGCTAGTGTGTGTGTGTGTGTGTGTGTGTGTGACATCAGCTAGTGTGTGTGTGTGTGTGTGTGTGTGTGACATCAGCTAGTGTGTGTGTGTGTGTGTGTGTGTGTGACATCAGCTAGTGTGTGTGTGTGTGTGTGTGTGTGTGACATCAGCTAGTGTGTGTGTGTGTGTGTGTGTGTGTGACATCAGCTAGTGTGTGTGTGTGTGTGTGTGTGTGTGACATCAGCTAGTGTGTGTGTGTGTGTGTGTGTGTGTGACATCAGCTAGTGTGTGTGTGTGTGTGTGTGTGTGTGACATCAGCTAGTGTGTGTGTGTGTGTGTGTGTGTGTGACATCAGCTAGTGTGTGTGTGTGTGTGTGTGTGTGTGACATCAGCTAGTGTGTGTGTGTGTGTGTGTGTGTGTGACATCAGCTAGTGTGTGTGTGTGTGTGTGTGTGTGTGACATCAGCTAGTGTGTGTGTGTGTGTGTGTGTGTGTGACATCAGCTAGTGTGTGTGTGTGTGTGTGTGTGTGTGACATCAGCTAGTGTGTGTGTGTGTGTGTGTGTGTGTGACATCAGCTAGTGTGTGTGTGTGTGTGTGTGTGTGTGACATCAGCTAGTGTGTGTGTGTGTGTGTGTGTGTGTGACATCAGCTAGTGTGTGTGTGTGTGTGTGACCTTTCCTGTTATCTGCCCCCCATAATGATATTATGTGCCTATTATTATTATTATTATTATCTATGGGCAGATAACAGGAAAGGTCCATATTTCTTTTCCTAAAACTGCCACTAATCTTGATGTCATTTGCTTGCGCATTGTTACCTCAGAAGGCCTGATTCTATTCACTGTGATGTGTGGGAGCTATTAGGCGCGAGGACAACATCACGACCATCATGCCTTATAGGTCCCACAAAAATCACCCTACTCTATTAGAATCTTTTATCACCCACATAGAGCGGTAAACAGGGCCAGCGTTACGTGGGTGATGTATTTTAGTTCTTCACAACCAGTTGCATGCCGCAATCATCATGCATGCAATATGGCCATGAAGACCTAAAATTACAAATAAATAAAGAAAGAAATATTTCCCTCCTCCAAGAAACGTAATAAAACACAAAATACCCCCTTGTATTGGTGCACTACAGGTAGCAGCAAGCCATGGCTGCCATTAAACGCTTGGGCATGCTGTTGCTTGTAGCACCTGTAGTGCACCAATAGAATTGTGTATTTAGCACCTGTAGTGCACCAATAGAAGGGTGTATTATAATTTATTAAATGTATAATTTTTTTCACATTAAAATGTATAGTCAAAATAAGCAATGTTGGGTACGATGTTTGTATTGACTCTTGCAATAGAATAGCGCAATGTTGACATCGTGCTCAAACTATATGCAAATGTGCTAATATGGTGCCCAAACGTAACATCACATGGAATAGATTCAGGCACGGAGTATATTTATAATACAGAAGCCAGTATAAGAACAACACACTAGAGTCTTCAAAACAGTGAAGGAGTCTATTTAATAAGAAAATAAATGAATGAATGCATGAAATAACATGACAGACATCCTTCACTGTTTTCAAGACCAGAATGCCTTTCTTATACTATCATTTATATAACATTTAGAAATATATGTCACAATTTCATGTCCCTCCACCTGACAAATGACAAATGACGAAAGAAGAGGAAGCGAGAAAGGTGAGAAGCATAAATGAGATAACTGAACTTCCTGCCCACCCCTGGAACCCTCTGAATTGCAGTAGTGATTGACAAGGGGTGAATTAATTGCCCCATTAACCATTACTTCCCTCCTAAATCTCTCAGAGGGAAGAAATTGAAGTAGACAACCCTGCTATAAACTGTGTTTCCAATCAGTTTCCTGTGACAAATTACAGTATCTCAATCCTTGTTCTGGGGCCTACTGGCCGCTTAGGGCTGTTGTTCCTTCTGGCTGTCTGTAAGAGAAAGTTGCATTGCCTCTCACTGCCAGCCTGAAGGAGCAATAGTGCAAAGCTGTCAGCTGCAATTGTTCATGAACAGGACTCAGCGCTTACTGCTGTCAGAAGCTGCTCGGCAGAGGAGGACAGACCGGGCAGCTGTATAACAGGCAGGGAGACTCCTGAAGTTAGTATCCTGGGAGAGCATGCAAATCTCCCGCAGAGGGCTTGTGGCTGTGGTTTCATGCAAATCACGGCCTCAAGTCCTGATTCCGTGCCTGGCAACACTAGTATCCTAGTGTTACTAGGGGCAGGCAGGAACTTCAAGCCCAGCCACCATCCTTAGTAAAACAAAAAAAAGCATTGATCGTCAGGGGGCAGGACTTCGGGTACGATACACATAAATCATGTCATTAAGCCACACCCCCTTGCAGGCCGCTATGGCTTCCCTCCCCTCTCACGGGGAGAGAGCTATGAAAATTCAGCAACCCTGATAACAGGTAGTCGGCCCTTTTGTTCCAGCACTGGGCAGCTGTTCTTGCGCAGAATAGCCGCCAAACTGTGTATGCGCCAAATGGAGGGGGGAGCTCAGGTTGCTCCCCTATCTGGAATACAGTCAGTGCCCTTGCCCCAATGTGTCAGATTGTTCTAGAAAACTCTTATCTAGCCATGGCAGTATCCCAGGATCTACACCCATCCAGCATGTGCCCAGTGAGAGACGGGTAAAGATGAAGCAGGTGTTTGTGCCTTACCAGCTGGAAACATTCCACAGTACAGCCTGGCTCAATGCCTGAGATGTTGATGAAACAATCACAAGACTCCCCAGCACAGTAACACACTCAGATATTTTCTTTTAATATAGCCTTCAGTGGGCTGTGTTCCTGTCAATGGGAAATGGTCTTATCTGCAGAATATTTGCCTACCTCATGTTAATAGTGCTAATAATCCTCGTTTACCTCCCACTATCAGTAACAATATGGACGGGGAAATTGGGCTGGATCCAGAACACGGAGATTGGGATGTGACTGGATCGCAGAGTAAAAGATCCAGAGAGAGCCACTTGGCTGCACTATACGAACATCCTAACAAGCGTATTGTAACTGACTTCTAAGAGCCAGGGGCTATCTTGTGTGCACGGAAAAAATCGCAGCAGGGAATCAAGAGGGAGCGGCCACTTGCAAACGCGACCCAGTTCCCCTGTCACGTGTCACTGCACCGGTTCCAGAACTCTGCGCCACTGCAGACAAGACCATTTCCCAACCACCCCCCTCCCACCATGGGCATGCTCTGTGCGCATGGCGGTCTGTCTTGCCATCGGAAGGCTTCCTGAGGATCCAGATTCGCACTGGATTCGTTACACAATGGAAATGCTTTCATTTGAAGGAAATCGAAGTTATGGACCTGGCTCATTATAAATGTCTACCAGTTTTGGGGGTTTCAATTTTTGGATGATCTACTCAGACCCTCCAACATGATCCATTCCATTAGGTATAATGGAATCCGCTCCTAAGCTTCCAACTGTCACTCACCTGCTTTAAATGACTTAACTGACAATCAAAAAACAACTTGCCTCTTCAACAAAGGAGGCTACCATAGTAACTGACAGTTGCAAGCTGAGGAGCAGAGTATTTTGTACCTAATGGAATGGGTCATGTTGGAGAGTATACCTACTTAGTAAGGCTTATTACCCCATGGTCACAGGTGGCTTATCCACACTGTACCCCCCCATCGGCCGATGCCCCTTCCAAGACTTCATCGTGGCCAAGGTTTAGCTACGGCATTGCCCAATATAACCAACCTTGTCCATCTAGAGACATTTATTACTGTACTAGTAAGGTCAGACGGTGTCAGTCAGACAGGGAAGTGCAGTAGACTTGTGGTGTAGATAGCACAGGTCACAGAGCCATAGATAATGTCCTTCCTATCAGGCCTCAGCTGTTCCTCACTACCTGTCCTTTCATTTTCTATTTCCAGACTGGTGTCCTGTAGCACAGTTATGTGATGACACATTGTCACCAGACGTGCTTTCCTTGGGGGAACATTTACCGTGCTAAAGCCATGTCACTCCAGACCTTGTGACACCGAAATGTCACCCATATCATCTGACAAGAGAGCACAAAAATAGACGTCGCCTCTTAATCACCGACTGGGGAGAGCGACGCTGGGTCTGACCGTGACATCAGCTCTGTAACGCTGTAACAGCTCTAGAAGTCTCAATAGTAAAATGTGAAAATTCACACTACGACAACAGCAGCAATAAGCGATCAGTCATCCTCTAACCCCACTGTATCCTACCGTCCTGTGTGGATGCATCTAAACATAGTTATTCACCCGTGTTTGGTTTTCTAATATTTATGTACATTGTGCCAGATCCTAAACTACGTCCGCGAGCGCTTTTACACTAGCCGCTGACGTAAAATCGCTCATTAGTATTCACTGCGCATGCTCACGGCAGATGTAACGCCACGTAACTCCGTACCAGCCACGTATCAACAGCGTAACTATAAACGAAGGGGCGTGACAGCCATACGACACCCGTAATTGCGCTTCGGAGGTGGGGTGAGACATTTAAATGGTACAGTATGGGTGTGCTTAGACACACATGAAGCCTTTACGTACTTCAGTAGTTACGCTTTGAAAAGTTAAGGTAGGGTTTGGGAAGCGTAAAACGACCAAAGTATATACGGCCAAGGGGAGTGTCTAGAAAATACGCTACGCGATGTTACGTAACAAGCACTTAGGTCTGGATCTATCCCATTGTAAGGGAGTTTTTTTCTGCTATTTAAATAACACATATATTTTATTAAATTTAATTAATTGCCATTCATATTTTTCTCAAACATAATACTTGTTGTTGTTATTATTAGTAGCAATAGTAGTAGTCATAATGATATATTACAGTCATATTCTGCTCCTGTGCACTGGAGTAATGACTGTGGATGTAGAGATGAGCCTCTACAACAGGTCTAGCTCTCCAGGTGTTGTGAAACTACGAGTCCCAGCATGCCTTGACTGGTATCAGCTAGCCCTATGCAGGTAAAGCATGCTGGGACTTGTAGTCTCATAAAACCTGGAGAGCTACAGGTTGGCCAGGCCATGCCTATAGGGTTTGGAAGTCCCAATAGAACAAAGTGGGTGCCTTTTCTGTGCCTTCACAATGCAGACCGGATCCAGACTTCCGATTGTGCTGCGCCCGGAGCCCCATCATACAATATCAGATCCCTACTATATTTAGCCTTTAGTTCAAGCTCATGGGAGGCCACCCCCCTCGCGCGCCCCTACTTAAGGTTTCCAATCCGTTCTCACATGCATGAGGACACGCATTATTTGTGCTGCAGATACATTTAAAAAACTAGTGATGGCTGCGTACGATCCTTTGGATTGCAACCAATTGCAGGACAGCAACGAAGCTCAAAGCACCTGTGTGGCCAGACTCATTGCACAGAAATGTTATGAATAGTGTGGACACTTCAGATGCAGGGCTGACAGCCAGGACAGCTGCTGTCCTGGGCCCGGAGCTGATTGGGGCCCGATACTTACCTTTTCTCTTCAACAGCAGGTATCGTCGGTATCTTACTGCTGATACTTACTGCTGAGAGCTGTTCATTAAAAGGCCTGTAACACAGGTCCTCGGGGCTCTGCCCCCTATGTGACGTCACCTCATGGTTGCCTACTTTTACAAATTAATATCAGGGAGATAGTAAGAGCAGTATCAAGGTGCTGCACCAAAGGGGTGTGTCCTGTAGCGCCAAAGAGGTGTGTCCTGTGAATAGCTCCACCCATAGGTGTATCTAGCACTGCCAGGAAAACTATTTTACAATAAAAATGTCAGTATTTATTGATTATTAAATTGTCAGTGAATACTTTCATTACTATCTTTATAGAAAAGCTAAAAGTGACGCTGCAGCTGATTAACAAGATTCTTTCATTACATCTTGGCCTCCATGAAATTGGTCATCTCCATAGACCTCAATGGATGAAATTAGAATCAGGGAGATTACCAAGCACTTCAGGGAGTCAGGGAGATCACCCAATCTTCAGGGAGTCTCCCTGATAATCAGGGAGAGTTGGCAACTATGCGTCACCTATGACATCACATGGGGTGCGGCCCCGGGCCCGTCTGTTTCTGGCGGCGGTGCTGTTCAGTTGTAATATGAATGCACTAAAACTATGAAAATATTTTTTCTTTACATTTATTTTTTTTTAAATCCAATTTTTTCTTCTGTTTGTAGGAATGACTGAACACAGACACAGTACAACAGCGATTTCTGACACTTTCTGATGTTTGCAAAGTGTCACATCCTAACACAGCGGACTGAAATAGGTCATGGAAGGTCAGACCCCTGGGGCCAAATTTACTAAGCTGCGGGTTTGAAAAAGTGGAGATGTTGCCCATAACAACCAATCAGATTCTAGGTGACATTCTCTAGTATGTAATAGGAAAGTGAGAGCTAGAATCTGATTGGTTGTTATGGGCAACATCTTCACTTTTTCAAACCCACAGCTTAGTAAATCTGGCCCTTGGACTTAGACGTGACCTGTGATTGGTGCAAATGTTTTGATGTAAACGGTCCTTTTTTTTTACGCCTGTGTTCAGATCTTGAGCAGGTGTTTGCTTGGGCCCTGCCTCTTACTATACATTAACCACATCCCTTCACTCCCTCAGAACGAAATCTGCCGCCGTTCGTGTTGTTCTCAGATCTGAATCGCTAATGCGGACTGTTCATTTTCCAGCATGCGCAATAGAAAATCATTCAGGAACGAAATCTGAAGACTTGGGGCCAGATTTACTAAGCTACGGGTTTGGAAAAGTGGAGATGTTGCCTACAGCAACCAATCAGATCCTAGCTCTCACTTTCTTTTTACATACTAGAGAATGTCAGCTAAAATCTGATTGGTTGCTATGGACAACATCTCTATTTTTCCAAACCCGCAGCTCAGTAAATCTGGCGCTTGGGCTGGTTGTAAAGATGCCATTGTGTGGCTGGCAACGCCTCGTAGGACCTTGCACGATAGGTTGTATTAGTAAATGATTTGGTTCTTGCCGGGAAGAGAAGAGAGCCTGGATAAGGTAAGCAGTGCTGATAGCGGTATTTTTAGTGCATTCCATATCACACCCTGCAATAAGTGACAGGGACGTCTATGTTTATCTAAGTTTCCCTGACTGATACGCCTCTGCCTCCTTCCTACAGCCCTGGAGTTACTCTGTGGATGACAATTTCATTGTGTCACCTCCCTGAATCAATCCCCAGCGTTGTGTTAGCTGCAGACTAGAGCACCAAGGCTGCGATTAGGTGCCGAATGTTCCTTTGCAATACACACTATATCACAGCTTATCTATATACATAATACTTCTTTCTGGAGCCTAACCCTAACCTTTCCCTTCTAGCATGCGGAACTTAACCATTCCCTCTCCACAGCCTAACCCTAACCAGTCCTTCTCCACAGCCTAACCCTAACCGTTCCCTCTCCACAGCCTAACCCTAACCGTTCCCTCTCCACAGCCTAACCCTAACCATTCCCTCACCACAGCCTAACCCTAACCATTCCCTCTCCAAAGCCTAACCCTAACCAGTCCCTCACCACAGCGTAACCCTAACCATTCCCTCTCCACAGCCTAACCCTAACCATTCCCTCTCCACAGCCTAACCCTAACCAGTCCCTCACCACAGCCTAACCCTAACCATTCCCTCTCCACAGCCTAATCCTAACCGTTCCCTCTCCACAGCCTAATCCTAACCGTTCCCTCTCCACAGCCTAATCCTAACCTTTCCCTCTCCACAGCCTAATCCTAACCGTTCCCTCTCCACAGCCTAATCTTAACCCTTCCCTCTCTACAGCCTAACCCTATCCTTTTGCATATAGAAGTCTAACTATAACCATCCCCTAACACTAACCTTCCCCTTCTAGCAGCCAAATTTTTACAGTTCCTTCTCCGCAGCCTAACCCTTACCTTTCTCTTCTAGCAGCCTAAGATTAGCCATCCCCTAACCTTTACCTTTTAGCATCCTAAACTTAACCATCCCCTCTCCACAGCCTAACTATAGCTTTTCCACTCTAGCAGCCTAACCTTTACAGATCCTTCTCCACAGCCTAACCCTTACCTTTCTCTTCTAGAAGCCTAACCTTAACTGTTTTCTCTCCATAACCTAATGCTAATCTTTTGCTTCTAGTAGTCTAAGCTTAACCGTCCCCTAACAGTAACCTTTCCCTTCTAACATCCTAAACTTAATCATGCTTTCTCTACAGCCTTACACTAACCTTCCCCGTCTATCAGCCTAACCCTAACCATTCCCTCTCCATAGCCTAATCCTAGCCTTTCACATCTAGTAGCTTAACCGTAATCATCCCCTTCTAGTAGTCTAACCTTAACCATTCCCTCTCCACAGCCGTTAGGCTAATGGCTAACATTTCTCTCCTAGCAACCTAGCCTTTACCGTCCCCTTCATGGAGAGAACGATTTGGCATTGGAAAAGGGTACTTTGTCAAAACAGGAACATTCGCCATTGTACCTGTTCCCAATAAAACTATTCCTTATTCGCAAGATGTGGGGAAAATGGATTGCAGCAACAGCTTTTCTCTCTACCACTCGTGTGGATTGCACCTGGATAAACCATATCAAGGGACATTATTTTTTGCATGCAGGGTAAAACCAGGTTTGCCAACTCTCCCGGAATGTCCGGGAGACTACCGAAATTCAGGCAGTTCTCCCGGTATCCCGGGAGAGCCTGCGAATCTCCCGCAAGTCATTTGAGGCCCGTAGTTTCATGGAAACCACGGCCACAAGTTCTGCCCCCTAGCAATACTAGTATACTTGATGACGAATTTGCGCCATCGAGCCCCGTCCCGATCCCTATCCCTATCTAAAATCGGGTAAGTATTAGGCATGGGGTGGGGCTTAATGGCATGATTTGCATAAATCCCTTCATTAAGCCCCGCCCCCTGCATGCATCTCTAGCTTCCCTCCAGGATCTCCCGGAGGGAAGCTGTCAAAAGTCGGCAACCCTGGGTAAAACTGGCTGCTTTTCTTATTGCACACAAATGCTGAACAGCTTTATAATTTAACTCTAACTAAGAGCTGAGCTCAGGGGTGGCAATAGAAACAGCCAGGGCCCCATAGCCACTCTTGTTTCCAATGGTGTGTGCGCAGTGTGGTCACCGGTCTCTCTGAGCATGTGCAGTCAGGGGGCTCAGTGCTCTCCTCTGCTGGCAAGTTATTTATTAGCTGCGCTAAGCACCTAATCTACCAGCATATGACGCCTTAGCTCTGTCACTCCTGGCTCTGGTGTATCCAGCATGGGTGCAGGGTAGGACACAGCCCCATAGTAGCCACATACCTTGCATCCACAGTAGTTACACCACTGGTGGAGCTACAAAACAATCTCTCACCTCTCATCCTTCTTCTCCCCCCTGCTATACAACATGGGTGCACATTTGCTCCTTTTATGCTATTATCCCCCCCTCGGGATCAGTCTCAAGGTGTAAACAGCATTGTTCAGAACAAAAATGTCCTCCTCCAGTGATACCGATGAATAGCAGAAGCCCCACACAGTCGCCTTAACTCTCTATCACCCAGAGAGCCGACCAGTGTTTGTGCTGTGCGAGATGTTTTTGGGCAGGAAGCCTATTGACTGATAAGCCACTCACTACACAGAAGGTGCTGGCCTGATAAGAGAGGCTGCACCATCCTCCCCTGTGTCACTATGTAGATTCAGGAGCCTTGTTCCATCTAATTCCACATGACTGACTCTCTAAACATGTCTGCTTCTACTAGATTACAGCACTCAGGTGCACTGCACGCTTGTATGATGGCTGTGTGTTATTGTGTCCAATGTAGAAGTACACAATATAACCATACCATACACAAGATCTAGATGTCCACAACCTTTATAGATTCTTTACAGCAGCAAAACCTCATTAGGTAGGATTGTAAGCTGTACGATTCTCTATATAAGCTACCTCCTGTCTGCTGCCCCCTCTATCTAACCTCACTGGTTCCCAAATCTACGCCTGGTATCATCTTGATGTGTCTTCTGTTACACCGTCATTTATATATAGCTTTGTCCTGTTATGATCTATGCACTTAGAATTGACCCTAAGACTCTCCTATCCGCAATCCGCAGCCTAACCCTAGGGCTGACACTTAGGATCTTAAATGAACGCTACCACGTCACTTAAGATCCCAACTGACAGCGTATAGTTAAGGCAATTCAATGGTGGTCTAAGTTTAAGATCCACCGCTGTTTGCAAGGGGAGTGTCTGGTTTTGCAGTGGGCTGGAACCTGCTAAGATCTTAGCTAAGGTGCGTATATTTGCGATCTTTTCGCAATCGCATCTCTGAATCAGCCCCAATATAACCATACCATACACAAGATCTAGATGTTCACAACCTTTATAGATTCTTTACAGCAGCAGAACCTCATTAGGTAGGATTGTAAGATGTACGATTCTCTATATAAGCTACCTCCTGTCTGTTGCCCCCTCTATCTAACCTCACTGGTTCCCAAATCTACGCCTGGTATCATCTTGATGTGTCTTCTGTTACACCGTCATTTATATATTGCTTTGTCCTGTTATGATCTATGCACTTAGAACTGAAGAAGAATAATGATGATGGGTAATGATATTTCCTGCTTTGTCCGCAGTAATCCTGTATGTATATGTAGGTACAGACTGCATTCATAACTCCTCCGCAGCATAAAAAGGTTACGACAGTGTGACCCTATATTCAGGGGTACACTCCCCTCATACATATGGCACGTCCGTACCCTGGGGTGTAGGTCGCTGCCTCGAATGGCCCTTTTTCGAAAGTGCATCAAAGTGCCGGAAAAATCGATTGCTTCTGCTTTGCTGAGGAGAAGCAATCGATGATTCCCAGGACAAAGATGGCTCGGTGAATGGTAAGTACGGCTTCTTCTGCTTTTTACCCTAAACCTCCTTCCATTACGCTAAGCCTAACACTCCTCTTACATTACCCTAACCCTAATCTCCCCGCAGCCTGACCCTAATGTTCTCCTTCCTGTAGCCTGACCCTAAGACTCCCCTATCCGCAATCCGCAGCCTAACCCTAACACCCCCCATTCCCCCGCTGCCTAACCCGAAGACTCCCCTCTCGGCTGCCTAACCTGAAGACTCCCCTACAAACAGCCTAACCCTAACCCCCTACCCTCGCTGTCTAACCTGAAGACTTCCCTCTTTGCTGTCTGACCTCAGACTCCCCTCTCCGCAACCTAACCCTAAGACTCCCCTCCTCACAGCCTGACCCTAAGACTTCCCTCCCCGCAGCGTAATCCTAAGACTTCCCTCCCCGCAGCCTGACCCTAAGACTCCCCCCCCCCCCACAGCCTGACCCTAAGACTCCCCTCCCCGCACCCTGACCCTAAGACTCCCCTCCCCGCAGCCTACACCTAAAACTATTCTTAATGTTACTAGAGATTAGAGACGTCGTGAAGTCCCTCCTAATCACTAGTAATACTAGGAATATCAGTATTGAGAGACAAGGGACGGTGCTTGAGACCGCGAATTGCATTAAGTCGCAACCTCAAGCCCATTGTGGGAATTTGCTGAATCTCGGGATATCAGGAGCAATGCACTAATTATTCATTTATTAACAGGTTGTTATATAGCGCTATCAGATCACGTAGCGCTTTAGAGAATATTTCACATTCACATATTGGAAGTTCTGGGAGAGTCGACAACCCTGGTTTACAAAGCCCTTAATAAACAATTTAAATACCTTGTGTGCGTTGTAACGCCCCACCATCAGTACAATACGTAACCGCCATGTGCACGTATGTGCAGAACACTTGCCCACAGTACTGGCACTTTCAGAATGTAAATAGGCTATTTTTCGTAATTCTGCCAATTAGTCTTTACAATAATACTGAAATTATTTATTCACTGACAATTTAACAATCAATAAATACTGATACTGCCATTTTTACTGAGAAATAGTTTTCCTGGCAGCACTAGATGAACCCTAGGGTGGAGCTATTCACAGGACACACCCCTTTGATGCTACAGGACACACCCATTTGATGCTACAGGGCACATCGCTTCCATGCTACAAAACATACCCCTTTGGTGCAGCACCTTAATAATGTTATCACAATCTCCTAGATATTTATTAGTAAAAATAGGTCATTATGACATAATGGGCTGGATCCAGACTTAAGTAAGTGCTTGAAATGAGTTACTCCTGGGCTAAACCATGTTGATTGCAGGGGAGTCATATTTCATCTGTTGCAAACAGTATTAGAGTTGAGAGGTGATGTTTCCTATCCCAAGTCTAAATAACAGTGTGATAGTAAAGCTGGTCAGTATCTGTGTGCAGTAAGAAATTCACAGATATATCCCTGCATGCAAAGTGTACAATTTACATGACCTGAAATCTGCATGGTTTAGCCCAGGAGCAACTTTCCTCTCTTATTTTAAGAATCTTCTTAAGTCTGAATCAGGTCCATTGAGACAAAAAGGCTACAATTGAATGTATATTAGCATCCTAATCAGGGATTCTTGCTTACCTGAATATTTCTGCTCCACCTACTTAATAATAGTCTATATTGTTAGAGGCACATACAAAACAAATATATCCAGGTACATGCAGTACTTAGTGTGTAGATCCCATTGGCAGGGTTATTGTTTCCCAGCATTGATATTGGGAGGATGACAGGGCATAACCAATTTGAATCACTTGTTTCTCACTTTTTTTATTTTATATTTCGCTGTTAGTATAGGCCCTACTTATTTTTAGAATAATTTAGTAAAGCATTAAACCTTTTTACTTTTTTCATTTGCGTATACTGTATACCTTGGATGACCAGCCCATAGAAGTCATGTATGTGCTACTGACGCCATTGTGTGAACCTACAGCATGCAGCTGTGAGATAGGTGCAGCCATATTAATTGCATTTGCATTGAGGTGTTATAGGGCACACAGTGTCACTCAATTCTATTTCTAGATTATGATTCAAAGGGAAGGAATCGCTGTGTTTAAACTGGAAGAGAAGTCACATAGCAGAAGAAGAATGTGCTGGAACTGCAATACTGGACCTCAGCTTTATAACTCTATAATGATATAATAATAAATCATAAATAAATCAGTTCATAATATTATCTAATAAAAATAGCAAAGTAAAAGCAAAACAAGCAGAAAAAAAACAAACAAAAGAGTAAATAGAAAAAAAACTACTAAACTTTATTTTAAAAAAACAAACAAAAACAAATAACAATACGTAAGGAGTCTTTTAAACTAGGCAATGCTTTAGATCAGAATCATGAATAGATTCCTAAGCACATTACGATGAGATAGGACCAGATCCAAATTCTGTAGGTTAATGCAAGTGGACCTGTGGCTGCAGAGCTCCGTCCTGATTTGTGGGATGCATGAGTTACAGGTAAAGGGGGCGGGCATTGACCAAATATAGTCATTGGTGGGAGAATTTTGGGCAGACAGGGCGGCGCACCCAGGGGGGGGTTTCTGGTTGCCCAGAAACCCCCCCAGATTGAAAAATGAAAAAAAAAAAAGGTACAAATTCAAAAAGGGGCATGGGTTCGTGGGTGCCGCGAAAGGGGCGTGGCTTAGCGGCCATGTGATCTGGACTGACATGGAGGAAGATGGTCCTGGCCTGTGCTGCATTAGGAAAGCAGGTGGGAATGGTGAATGGGTCACTACAAATAGAACAGTGCTTATGCACTGACACAGGCTCTGTACCTCTGTACCTGTGTTCAGGAGAAGAGCTTGGGCAGGACGCGGCAGAGCTTATTTGCCGCGTTTTCGGGCTCCAAAATGTTTGCAACTATGATAATATACCTCACATGTATTACACGCATTGGAAACCCCCCTTTCAAAATCCTGCGTTTGCCACTGAGGGGGAATGTTGTGAGCTATGCAATGAGGCCACTATTTACATAAGTGCCATGTAGGATTATCAGCCAATGCCATGAACCTGTAGCAGTAGCTGAACTTAGTGTTTAGTGTCTGCCTTTAGGAGAAAGATCACAGAGGGATCACTGAGGAGGTCAAAGCCAGGTCTTCTGGCACCATGCTCTGTCCAGGAACTTATGTGACCCAGAACTGAACCAGGGCCTCTCAGCATGTTGGGGCCCACCACAGGTGTCCTTCTTGTACCCCTAGCAGGTGGTAGACCCCTACACATGCTTCCAGCACCACTGTCCTGTAATGCCACTTTCACATCACCAACTCTGAAAAACCCGGGTTTTTCCGGGAAAGAAATGCCGGGTCAAAAAAAAAGAGACAGCTTTTTAAATACCAAATACTCGGGAAATTCCCGGGTCACATCACCAATGAATTTCCCGGGTCTACCCTGTCTAGCAACTATCAATCATTGTAGAAATGAGCTCTTATTGGCTGCTTCACATGTGCTTTTACAGTGAATGTCATTGTTTTAATGGACTTGAAATTAATGCCGAAATGGCAACATTGATTCTGACATTTGAAGTATTGATTAAAAAAAGGAAAAACCTTTTAAGATTTTATCTGCTTTATTAGTTTTAAAAAAAACAGTGAATAAAAAAATTTAAATTCATACCTCCGATCCAGAGTCTCCTTAAATGGACACTAAGATTGATAGAAAGGCAATATGTGTATAGAAATGTATAGGCAAATAGGTGTATTGAAGCAGGCTACACAATTACATAGCTGACGTATCTGGGTTGTTTGCACTATATGTAATTGTTGATTTTAAGATTTTTTTATGTTTACTGATCTAAAAAAAATCCCAAAAAGCATGATTAAATAACACTGGTAGACAATGACATTGAACTTGATTCAGGTCCCTTACATTCATACATGTGAGGGGGGATGTTGCACAGGATGACAGGGCATGCTGGCACTTGTGGTTCTCCAAACACTAGCATGCCCTGGCATCCTTGGGCATGCTGATGTTTGTAGCGCTACAAGCATCAGCATGCCCTATACTTTGCAAATGTTTTTTTTTTGTGATCCGACGCTACAAACAGATAGCAACAGTAGACAAATCTCACCAATCAGGAAGGCAATGTGAAAAACCTGGGTTGCAAAACAACCCTGGACCTTTCACATCACCACCCTTCCCGGGTAGGACCCTTCTTTTTTCCCTGGTCGAAGTCCCGGGAAGTACACCTTTCACATCACCACCAAAGACCTGTTTTTTTTGCAGAAATCCCGGGTATTTGGTGGTGATGTGAAAGGAGTATAAGGGATGCAGCTGCCAGTCCAGCCAGCCTTATTTAAAACATAACCCAGCCACTAGCTGAATGGAGAAGCTGAGACTAGCGCAGAAGAAATGACTGATTCCTCCTGAGCTGGGGCTTAACTAAATTCCATAAGGATGGAAGAGAGCAAAAATACGAAGAAAACAGCTTTAATATTTCCATTGAAATCAAAAGGAATTTCCCATGTTCATTATAAATAGCTGTCATATATGAAATATGTAAGATGCAAAAATCGTTCTCCTTCTGTCATCATTTCCTCTATAGATAGAAAGGACCGGTTCCAGAATGACAAAATGTTACAGTGTGGAAAACACCCACATTGCCATATTATGGCAATGCGCAAGTGTTAGCGCAAGGCCTTTAGGATGAGCCGCCATGCATACATCCTGGTGTGCAGGGGGAGGTACAGTAAGGGCTTGGTTAAGTCTATACATATGTATGGTCCTGTTTTTCTGTGCATGTTCGGGCATTAGGATCGTGCGACAATCCGCTAACACAGCGGCAGCGGACCTTTTGATCAAGTCCATTATCCCGTTAATTAAGCTGCATTGTCAGCCTAGCTTGTTTAATTACCATTATTCCATGCTGCAGCTTCAGCAGTTTCTAACACTGACTTGTTAATACGTTTCCATACATAGAAGTAAAACATTTGCAATGCATTCACTTAATAAAAATTCTATTTTTGATGAACGAATCTGGGGTAAATTGCATAAACACATTCACGCTTTGCTGTGTCTAAATAGAGAATGCCAAGCACTGCCACTGACTAGGAAGCTGCCAGACATATAGATAGTCTACACCCAAGAAATGTTTACATATTATTTATTAATGGCTTTTTAAATATAGTGCTATTAGATTACGTAGCACTTTACAGTATTTATCCCTGCCCCATTGGAACTACATTCTAAGTCTAGGGTAATTTATTCAGCAGCCAATTAACCTACCAGTATGTTTTTGGAGTGTGGAAGGAAACCCACACAGACATGGGGAGAACATACAAACTCCACACAGATAAGATCTAGTTCAGTAATCAAACTTATGACCTCAGTATTGTGAGACACAAGTGCTACTCACTGAGCCACCATGCTGCCCTATATAATATGAATATAATATTAATATAATATCAGTATCTCAGTGACTTCCCCTTTGTTATTTCATGTTACATCCTCTTAACACAGGTTTCAGTTCAAGCACCTGCTGGACGGGATTTTCTCCACAGGAAAACGTTTAGTTATTTTTATACTTTATATCAGAAAACGTAACCACAAACTCTGCAACATTTCCCAGTTATAAAAATAAGGAACGTGTGACATACATGATAGCTTGCACATCTGATCCTAGCCAGAGGAGGTGGCTATCCAGAGAGGGTGTTGTGGTCGACCAGAGGAGACATGTCTAGAAACAACCTAGCGATGGCATGTCTTGTGCTTGCCTGTCTTAGTGGGCCAATCTGTTCCATGGGCGCTGCCCCCTCGCTTCCCCTGCCCATGTCCAGTATAGACCACTGGTCACAGGCTGGTGCGAAGGGTGTAACCCACACGGAATAGAAGGTTACAGGAAGGATTCCATTCTCTATTGTCACAGCAGCACAGTAATGATTCATGGTTGTTTGTGCAGAAGGTGTAGCCGGGATTGTGGTTCCAGTACTGGGCTTGTAATTAGCAAATGTAATCTCTTCATTAGCCTATAAATTCCCATACTGGAGCACTTAATTCATGGAAACAGGTAATCGTGGAGTGTAAGGAACATATTTCATTCCTGTAGAGGAGAGGATCTTTATGGGAATAATACATATAATAGACCAGTCCGAACATGAGAGGTGAATGAACTCCCCTGTCAAATACAACGATCTCTACCTTCAGTTCTACGCACGAATCTGCGTCAGTCCGATCTCATATCTGTGCGGAAGTGCCTACAGACCGACGCCCACTCTCCATAATCCGCATGTCTAGCTAGCCCCACCCACCTTGAGGGGAATAGGCACGTGGATCTGGAGTGATGCCCCACCGGATTTATCTCGTGGCGTACGTTATTCAAATATTCCAGGCTTGCTGCCAGGATAACGTGAGCATTTATCATGTGATTGGTGTCACGTGATGAGATTTGATCCTGGCTGCATCTTTAGCAGTTTTCTTAACTTCCCAAAACCGCAATAATCCTCCTCAAATTCCCGTTCATGCATCTGCTGTTCCCGCATTCTTTTTTAGGAACCTGTTTTATTTTCTGGGCTGTCTCGGGGAAAGTATCTGCGGATCTCATCTTTTTATTTCTTTTGCAAACTATATTGTATTGTAATATGTGTAGCTATTATTTATGTGTGTGCGTGTGTGTGTGTGTGTGTTTTATAAGGTCATACAGTGTATTAGAAAAATGTCAGACACCAAAGATTTGAAAGAGTTTCTAAGATGATAAATGAATTCTTAAACTGCTTTCATATCACCACCATTGAAAAACACACAATTTTCAACACGGGTTTTTCCTGGGCATATTGCCGGGTCAAAAAAACAAAGCCGCGTTATAAGTCCACAAAAACACAGGAAACACCCTTTCACATGTGCCATGAAGTTATCGTGACTGCCCTGACTAGCAACTGTTGCTGCCTCTCAATTGCCCCATCATGTCTCTGCAGCCCCCCAATTTCCCCATGATGTCTCTGCAGCCCCCCAATTTTGCCATCATATCTCAGCGGCCCTCAGTATCCCCATCATGTCTCTGCAGCCCCCCAATTTCCCCATCATATCTCTGCAGCCTTCAGTATCCCCATCATGTCTCTGTAGTCCTCAGTATCCCCATCATGTCTCTGCAGCCCTAAAATTTCCCCATCATGTCTCTACAGCCCTAAAATTTCCCCATCATGTATAGCGGGGTGCGGGGGGATGTCCGGCACCTATCCAGCCTATCGCTCCGGCCCTGACTATGAACTTAGTACATGCATGCCTCCTTTCTGGTCTGCCCCTAGTGGACCAGAAAGGGGACATACATGTACTAAATTCACAGTGGCGAATAGTGGAACTGCAGGCAGACAGACCAGAAAGGAGACCTATAAGTACTAAAAAATGCAGCCTGTCTCCTATCCCTGCGTGCAGCTCCCGGCTACAGATTTGTTTACTATTGCCATAACAATATTAAATAAATCTGTCCCATTAGACCCAGGTAGCTGAAAAAGGAACGTTTTAAATCACCACCAAATACCCAGGTTTTTGCTAAGATCCAGGTTTTTGGCCAAAAACTCGGGTATTTGGTTATGTGAAAGGGGGTTGATTAACATTTATTAATAAGGCGTCGCCAGCGTAGGACAGTAAAACAAGCAACACGCAATGAACATGTTCAAAGGAGACAAATAACTAATTAATGGCATAATTAGTGCCTTTACTGGGGGTGAAGGGGATGCAGCTGCAGTTAGAAAAAGGAGAATCATCTGAAGGCCCTTACGAAAGCCATCTGCAGATGTCTGTTCCTCACTCTGACCTCTTATAAATTAGTAGAAGTTCCAGCGTCAATTCAAAAGAATGGGTCGGCGATGACACATTTATAGAGTACCGATCGTCATAGAAACATAAGTCATCTGTGTTGATCATGTTATTGTAAATACAGAAAAGTTCATTTAAATAGAAAAAACCCCCAGATATTTTTAACTGAAAACCATATTATGAAAAGTCAATGAAATACCACACAAATGTCAAACAACAGCAATGAGAAACAACATTACTGGCCATCTTACCAGCTTTCCACTGACCCCTGTACCAGATTGTGGTCTCTATACAATGCTAATAGCATCCTAGTAACCACCACACAATACAGAGAGCTGCATAGTAACCACCATGCAATACAGAGAGAATCCTAATAACCACCATACAAAACAGAGTATCCTAATAACCACCATGCAAAACAGAGAACATTCCAATAAACACAATGCAAAACAGAGAGCATCCCAATAACCACCATACAAAACAGAGAGCATCCCAGTAACCACCATGCAAAACAGAGAGTATCCTAATAACCACCATGCAAAACAGAGAGCATCCCAATAAACACCATGCAAAACAGAGAACATTCCAATAAACGCCATGGAAAACAGAGAGTATCCTAATAACCACCATGCAAAACAGAGAGCATCCCAATAAACACCATGCAAAACAGAGAGCATCCCAATAAACACCATGCAAAATAGAGAGCATCCTAGTAACCACCATGCAATACAGAGAGCATCCCAGTAACCACCACCCAGTACAGAGAGCATCCAAATAACCAGCGCCCAGAGATTTTTGTATTACTCATTTAGTAGTCTTTGTAAAGCTATTTCAGGACAGCCTCAGGTGTTTTGGATGGATATGACACACACAGATAGCCTTTGGAGAAGAACACTGTTATTTAATTAGTTGTTTAAATATTTAACTTAGTTTTAGTTTATTATTTATTTTATTTAATTTTTTTTAACTCAAGGGAAGTAGAAGGCCAAATTCTGATATTTACTGGAAGCATGTAAAGGATGTAGATTGATAGTAGTGGAGGAGTGACAGCAATCACTGTACAACTGCTGCAAAGAAGAGTGCGATCCAGTGATACGATCTGAATGCCACAATGGCGACAGCTAAGATTTTCCCCTATCCCAACCCTTACTCTAATCCACACCCTAACCCTCCCCTTCTATTACACTAACCTTAACCCTCCATCTCCTGCGGCCTTACCCTAACCTTGCTGCAGCCTGGTTCTCTCCCTGGTGATGAGCCCTTTAGCAGCTGCACCCATTGCACCCCCTGTAGTTATGTCCCTGTGAATAGGTATAGAAGATAGAGCAGAACAAAAGTACAGGGTACGTTAGCAGACCCTCCAACATGACCCATTCCATTAGGTACACAATGCTCTGCTCCTGACCTTCCACCTGTCAGTTACTATGGTAACCACCTTTGTTGACGACAAATATGTTTTTTTTTAAACATTAGTTACTGTAGTTCATGGAATCCAGGTGAGTGACAGTTGGAAGCTCAAGAGCGGAGTATCTTGTACCTAATGGAAGGGGTCATGTTGGAAGGTCTGCAGTAGTGTGAATAATAGAAAACAAGGAAAAGGAAAAAGGAATGGAAAATACAGATAACATGTTGGCTTCTCTTAGCTGGTCAGTGTCACACATGTTTCTGTTCTGTTGTGGAGATGGATTTAACGGAGAACTTCCTAGATCTGGCAACAACATGTAGCGAGAATAGATTGCTTGTACATGAGACAGGTGACTGTGTAATAGTAACAATGGGCCTGATCCAGAGTTACGCCGATGCGCTGTGCTTACTAAAGCACAGCGTATCAGTGTTCACTTACCTTGGCACTCCCCCTGTGCGGGAGTATGGCCCCTTCCTTACGCCGGCTGAAGGCTACCCTAACTTCAGCCGGCG
>WWET01003879.1:0-27563 GCA_011038615.1 Limnodynastes dumerilii | reverse complement strand
TGTATTACTAAAAAATAAATAAAATTTAAAAGCTAAAAAAAAATAAAATTTCCAGGGGGGGGGCCTGCATTTTTTCAGTCCCGGACCCCACCATTCCTGATGGTGACCCTGCATTCATGGGGCCACGACCCCTATGTAACATCATTAATGAGGTCACATGGGGGTTGGGCCCCACGGACCTGCGTTAATAGCTGGTCGGTGCTGTTAACACAAGTCCCATCAAGGCCACATCACTGGTGGGTCCCAGACCCTGGGTGAATCTGCTCCCAAATGACTCTGACCCTGGAATGTTCAGGCTTCATAGGGACAGTGCAGGAAAGTAAAGTACTGGGACACATTTGCAAGTGCTATAAATTCCTTTCTTCATGTTGACTTGACATGTGTTCATACCAGTGACTCATTCTTCTGTTATCATAGTGTATCTTGGAGCAAACATGAATGATGCTAACTACTTAACAACCAGCATATCTCAACTTTCATTCACAGTATCGGTAATAGATTTCCAAGGGCAATATATACGTAAGACGTATACAAGACGATACAAGAGTCTCGGATTTCCTTTTCTCTTCCATCTAGTAGATATCAGGCATGACAAGGAATGCAAGGAACTTTTATTTCTTCTTCTTCCATATACACATATAGTATGGAAAACACATGAAAGGCCAGATCCAGACCCTCGCACGATTTACATGCATGCGAGGGTCTGTAGTTACACACACAATAGTGTATGTATCAGCCATCCTTTGGGCTGTGGGTCCCCACTGAGAACGGCCCTATTTCAAAAGGGCCATTCTCTTCCAGCCAGTTTCAAATTGCTTTTGCCTTAAATTGATCCCTGGAGCACCAAAGAAGGAACTATGAAAGGTAAGTAGAAATCTAACCCCAACCCATTCCCTAATTCTTAACCTAACAATACCCTTCCTTGACCCTAACCCTCCCTTCCCCACAGCCTAACCCTAAGACTCCCTGTAGCCTAACCCTAAGACTCCCTTCCCCACAGCCTGACCCTAACCTCCCCTTCTATTACCCCTTCTATTACCCTAACCCTAAAAGACCCGGAGATCCGGCGATTTGCGAAAAATAGAGACAGCCGAAAATCCATTTTTCACTGTCTCTTCTTCTAAAAGACAGCATTCACGACGGCGACTCCCACCGAGAAAAAAACATTTAACAGAGTAAAACTGTGTCGCTAACATTTTTCAAATGGAGAGCAAAACAAAAAAATGTAATCCTTATAAAATCTTATAATGCATTTACTGTCGCATAAACTGTATAGATACTTGTGGTTTTTAGTGTTTAATTATTGAACTAATATATACAAAGTGGAACATTCCAGCTTGTAAAACTGTAATAAGATTGTGCTATGTGTGTTGTTCATTTACTGACAGATGCTGTTTTCAAAAAAGTCAGATACAATGTGCATGGGGTGTGGGGCCCCGGTCAGAATGGACGTTTTCCAAACAGCATACTCACCCAGTCATACAAGAAAATCCGAAAAGTGTAAGCTTTGGAAAAATTGACATTCGAAAAGTAACTTTTTAATATCCATTTTTCGGAAGCCACAATTTCTAACCGGAGATTGCAACCGATGTGCATGGTAGATGCCCATTTCCATATTCATAAAAAAGAATCTTCGATGTTACCTGGATGATAATTTGTTACCATGGAAAAAATGATTTTCTGATTACAATTTGGAAATAAAACTCTCAGGCTGCCTCCTTTGGCGTTTTATCTCCGGGAGGTTCCCACTACCTCTCAGTGGGCCGTATTCAGAGAACCGTTTTTTTTATGTACGCAATTATACGCACGGCCGGAGCAAGGAAACACCCACCAACAACCCCGACACTCCCCTCTCCCGGACGTGCGGTTGGTGACTTACAAGTCCCTAGACCTCTCTGTTCTTTACGTGTGTACTTACATGCGTATATGTGCTCCGCCCATGCGATTCTTTATAACCGCGCCTCCATGGGCTCATCTATATGCTTCCCCCCACCCACTTTTGTGTAAATGTTCCCTTGCGTCGGATTTCCGTGCATATGTCCCCAAGTGCGGTTCACACATACGTCCGTTAGGTACTTACGTGCGTATAGTCTACGTAAAAAATAAAAAAATTAAGTTACTATGCATGTGCAGTTGATCCGATCCTAAAAATACGTACAGAACTCCCCTCAAAAATGGATCTCTAAATACGGCCCAGTGTCGCCATGGTGATGTGCCCGCCACCAGTATTTACCATAAGATTGGATGTGATAATGCCATTGTCAGGTTGTTTATCATACGGTCAGTGCAAGGAACAACTTTATTAACCCAATACAACGCTCACTTTACTTTCTAAACTACTAATCCCTGGTCAAACATGTATATTGACATACACCCTTCAAATGTTGTGTTCTCAAGCATATCGTTTTTCTTGTTTACCTTCTCTGCAAAGCTCTACATAATACGCATATAGGGCAGATTTGTTAGTATAGCAATATATTGAAATACAAATAATTTATAAATAGGGGAACACAAAAGCTGTAACATTCAGAAAACATATCAGGAAGACTCCCTGAAGAGTGGGTGATCTCCCTGACTCCCTGAAGTGTTGGTAATCATCCCGGCAGCAGTTCCAGAAGTCATTGCGTTATGATAACAGCATTTAGAAATTATGTTCTGTTTCCCTGAATTGAGGCCTATGGAGGTAGCCATTTTGAAGGAACGTAATGTATACTAAAAATGGTGGCTATTCTTGTGTGAGGGCTTTAGTCACAAGGCGAGTGCACTAAAACTACATCCAAGAATGATTTATTTTTTTTAATTAATTAATACCTGCGCAATTCTCAAGCATTAATTATGTACCTTTGTATTGCATTCAATGTATAAAATGCTAACACAATGTTTCAGAATAGGTCAAGGAGTGCAAATGTTTTGCTGGTTCGTGTGGAATTGCATGAGCACGCCCGATTGTGCATTGACTACAGACCGTCATCCCTGCCCTCCAACTATACACCTTTCGGAACTCATACAGTGCACCACAAATGCCTGCAAAACAAGCAGACTTACAGCGAGTAGTATTCAGGTCAGGATCACCCACAATTGTGTGAACATCATTTATTAGTATAAGCAGTGTAAAATCAAGCAGAAATATCCTATGTGATCAGGTCTTTCATCATCTCTTACAGTGCTTGTTTTAGTCTGCAATAACTTCTTCTCAATTACTCTCCGACTAGCTTGAAATTTGTAAGAAAACAAAAATTTAACAGGATTATGGGTCAGTTATGTCTCAGCTAACTATCTGCTCTGTGCATCGGTAAACAGGTGCAAAGTTCATATGTTGTACTATAACGTCTCTCTAATTATACTTAGGTGGTGGCCTGCAATTTAGGTAAATGTCCTCAGATATAATATCACAACACAACAGTATAACTATTACAAACAAAAACCTTACCACTATTTACCGGAAGCATCAGAAATACATATATGACTAATGATGATTACGCTTTAGGGACAAAAATCCTGGAGCCATTTTTTTAAACAGTTCATTTTTCAACAAAATCAATGGAGTTTTTTTTAGGTGTGTGTGTTATTAAATGAAGTTATTTTAGTGACAGAATCATAAGCCAATAGGTACTCAATATTGACCTTAGAATATGCTCTATGCAGTTTATAAGCGCTATCTAAAGCTCCGACAACAGGATGGTAATTTTAATTGAAATCTTTTATGTATTGGTTCAATTTAAAAAAAAATTGTAGTGATTTGCCATGAAATAACCCCATAACAGTGGTTACCCAGACCAGCTTGTTTAAAATTACTAGACTTTCACATATCCACAACCAATATATGGATCCACCTAAAAGATCTATGGGTCGGATCCAGAACTACGTCCGTCTTCCATAGACGGGCGTAATTCAATGAACAATAGCTACTGCGCATGCGTAGTAGCTATTGTACGTAATCTGCGTATCGTTTCGATACGTAGATTGCGTATATGCGGTCTTTTAGTTCTTAGTATGTAACAGCAAAGTGAGAGTTAATATCTGATTGGTTGCTATGGGCAACATCCCTACTTTTCCATTCCCATAGCTTAGTAAATCTGGCCCTTAGTATGCATTCGGAGCTCTATAAACCTTAATAACCCAGGGTTCCCGACTTTTAATTTCTTCCCTCCGCGATATTTCATAGGAAAAAAATTAAGTTTCACACTGTTATTTAGACCTGGGATAGGAAACATCACCTCTCAACACTAATACTGTTTGCAACAGATGAAATATGACTCCCCTGCAATCAACATGGTTAAGCCCAGGAGTGACTTTCCTCACTTATTTTAAGCACCTTCTTAATTGTGAATCAGTCCCAGAATCATAAGCCAATGGGTACTTAATATTTACCTTAGATTATGCTCTATGCAGTTTATAAGCACTATCTAAAGCTCCGACAACAGGATGGTAATTTTAATTGTAATCTTTTATGTTCCAATTGTTAAAAAATTTGTAGTGATTTGCCATGAAATAACCCCATAACAGTGGTTACCCAGACCAGCTTGTTTAAAATTGCTAGATTTTCACATATCCACAACCAATATATGGATCCACCTAAAAGATCTATAACTTTATGAACAAAGCAACATAGAATGTGGTGTCAGATTAGAACACATCCAGTATGCCCAACATTATTGTTTTTTAAACCACACTGACCCTGGCCTAATTTTAATTGCAACATAGTTCAAGATTTAGGATATCTTTATGGTTTTCCTAAGCATATTTAAATTGTTTTGTTGTGATATCCTCTTCCGTCTCATTAGGTTGACTATTCCACTTCCACTACCCATTCGGTGTTTAGGTCCATTTCCTCTAAACCCACCACCCTGAAGTTTACCTTTTAAGCGCTCCTTGATATATTTGAAAGCAACTATCTGAATGCATGTACTGTACGTAAAATAAATGTATATTGCTGCACATAAAAATTGTGTATTTACATACAAATGCTAATTTGTTTTTATCATGAAAATTTTTTAGTTATTAGGTTTATAATATAGCAAGAATAATGTTCCTTCATACATATAAAATTAGCAAAAAAAGCTTTAAAATACAGTCATGCATGCTATAGCCACAATTAGCAAACAAAAAAATGACCAGTTTCATGGACTTATATATGTAAATAAAAAAAAATCTTTATTTTTTTTTTTTTATAATTTTAACTGTAAATGTTAAGTTCTGATGGTTAACATTCAACTATTTAAAAAGAAAACTACCTCAAAATGCATTCAGGCCATCATAAGAAATAAATCATCAATAAGCAGCATATTAAAAATAATTTTAAAATTAATCTGTCATTGAAAAACAATCAGACTCCTAGCACTCCTTGAACTAAATTACTGTAGCTATCCAGGGGCAAACCTAGTACCCATAGCTGTTCCTCAAAAGTGGAAATATTCCATAGTATCAAAACTAAAATGATCATACATAACAAGATAAATTGCTACTTGGTTGTTGTTATTTTTACAATATCTTTATAATAGAATACTATGATAAAATGTCTTTATTGTGGTGTCCTTAATCCAAGTGACATCATAATTCTCACTATGAACTGGACAATATTTCAAATTGAGTTTAGTTACGCTATCAGGTAGACTTTTCTGACTTAGTACCTGATGCACAGTTAATATTTGTTGTCTCTCTTTCTTAAGGGAAGTGCATCCACTGGGAAAGGGGGCCTTAATGTTGTGGCCAGGCCCTGTCTGGACGCATCAACTCTGTATTGTGCAAATCTTAAGGCCAAATCTACTAAGCTTCATGAATGGAAAAGTTGAAATGTTGTCCATAGCAACCAATCAGATTCTTGCTGAAATTTGTTAGTATGTAACAGCAAAGTAAGAGTTAATATCTGATTGGTTTCTATGGGCAACATCTCTACTTTTCCATTCCCATAGCTTAGTAAATCTGACCCTTAGTATGCATTCGGAGCTCTATAAACCTTAATAACCCAGGGTTGTTGACTTTTAATTTCTTCCCTCCGCGATATGAAGTTGGCAACCCAAATTATGCAAATCTCATACTTTAGCCCCAGAACTGTCTGTCAAAGCTTCAATTCGGATATTCCGGCAGAGTTGAAACAACAACTTCCCTTGCTCATTGCTGATGTTCACAGCCAACACAGTGCGTAATAAGCATTATTGTTAAAGGATCCCTACCAGTGGCAGTCAAAGGCATTGCCTGGAGCACAGCCCGTTATGAGCACCACCGTCTGGTGAAAGTCTACCCACTATAGAAGAAAACACTATGAAATGTAAAGCGCTATAAAGCTCCATTTCATATGGGTGCCATCGCCGAGTGACAGACTCAAGTTATAGTCTAGTCTGTACTATAGACTGAGGGCCTGATTCAGACTTTAGAAGCAGCTTGAAAATAAGACAGCAAAGTCACTCCTGGGCTAAACCACGATGATTGCAGGGGAGTCATATTTAATCTGTTGCAAACAGTATTAGAGATGAGAAGTGATGTTTCCTATCCCAAGTCTAAATAACAGTGTGATAGTAACGCTGGTCAGTATCTGTGTGCAGTAAGCAATTCAAAGATATATCCCTGCATGCAAAGTATACAATTACCTTGCCTCCCCCTGAAATCAACATGGTTTAGCCCAGGAGTAACGTTCCTCTCTTATTTTCAAGCTCTGAATCAGGTCCTGGGTCTGTCACTCGGTGCTGGCGGTGCCTATAGTGAAACGGGGACTGCTGGCAGCTAACTGTGAGTGCTTTAAACCTTTTACAAAGGAGTCATCACTGAGAACTACTCTGTATTAACTGACTTTTGCTGGTGTTGAACTGTCATGTAAGACTCAGAAGGAGAATTGAACTCATTAGCAGTTTTTATGTACAAGGTCTCATTTACCCTGTGTATGCCCTGTGTATATATTGATTTACTGTTTATTGGCAGTTATTTTTGATTGAATCACACCTTTTTTTATTGCACTTACAACTGTTTCTTTGCGGAATCTGAACCTTTTCTCACACTACTGTAAGTTCCATGACTTATGTTTCACTGATTAGCAAGGAGCAGATTATCCATTGTCATTTCCTTCCCCCTCCTTATGTCTTCTGTAAGTTCATCCCTCCCATTTTGTGTGTTAGCTCACATGAGCAGAACCCTCTATCCTAGTGTTGTTCCCTGCCCTACCACTCTCCCCTCACTTCGTACCCTCTTGTCCCCCTCTGCTACCCTTTTATCCCATCCCCACCTGGTGGCTCCCTCTCAACCTCTCAATGCACTCTATCCGCTCCTCCCTGATCTGCCAAGCTTGACACCTCGCATTTTGCCTTGCTGTCGGTGATTGTTTCACTTTTGTGATATTTTTATATTTATATTATATTTTAATATGTACTATGCAGTCCATCCCTGCCTTGTATGTCTGTACCTTATATTATTATGTACTATGCTGTCCATCCCTGCCTTGTATGTCTGTACCGTGTATTATTATGTACTATGCAGTCCATCCCTGCCCAGTATGTCTGTATTATATATTATTATGTACTATGCTGTCCATCCCTGCCCAGTAAGTCTGTATTATATATTATTATGTACTATGCTGTCCATCCCTGCCCTGTATGTATGTACTGTATATTATTATGTACTATGCTGTTCATCCCTGTCCTGTATGTCTGTACTGTATATTATTATGTACTATGCTGTCCATTCCTGCCCTGTATGTCTGTATTATATATTATTATGTACTATGCTGTCCATGCCTGTCCTGTATGTCAGACACCTTGTGGCGCCTTATAAATAAACGATAATAATAATAATAATAATTGTTATGCCACAGAAATTTTGTGATTTTGCCCCTTTATTATTATTTAATGCTCGTGCCACCTAGAATTTATTCTTTGTTTATAGGTTAAAGCCTTTGTATAGCACTGCTCCAGTTGTATATTTTCACTATTTATTTAAGATATTTTATCATTTTGATTGATTCATAATATTTTAGTGTTTTTAACACTTGTACATAAATTGGGAGCTGTGCAGAAATGCGGGTTGTGTAAAGCCAGCCCTTGGCGTAAATTAGGATCTGTCCCATAAATAATACGTTTTCCATTCCCTTCGTAATACACAAAATATACTGTAACTGTTCAGTGTGTGCTTCAACTGGTTATTATAATGCACTCTTGCCAAAATCCACAAATGTTGCCTTGTGTGTAGGTTTATTATATAATTATGGCATATGCAGGATTTGGGTCAGCTTTATTCTAAGTAACAGTAGCCACACCCCCATGTGACATAACCACACCCCCTTTGTGGCTGCATAGCTTTAAAGTAACAGTTGTCAAGTCCCAGTGACATAACCACACCCCCTATGTGTCATGACCGCACCCTTTATTCCTGATTTGTACAATACACATTATGGGCCATATTCAGAGACCCGTTTTCCCGGCCAGTTCCGTGCGTATTTTTAGGCACGTTTTAACTGCGCATGCGTAGTGACTTTATTTACACAAATGACATTGATGATTGGTGCGGAAGTGCCTTACGGACGGACCTGTGAAGCGCACGTGGATACATACGTCCGGATATGCGACGGAAAAATATGCCCAGGAGAATTTAAATAAAAATGGGCGGGGGGAGGCATTTAAATGAAGGAAAGTGGGCGCGATTATCAAGATACGCAGGGACGGAGGACATTTCAGCACGGAAACCCACACGGAAAGTTACAGCTGGTCTATGGAGGTGGAAGTCTCTGAGCGCACGGATTAGTAAGGGGAGTAACTGGGGTTTTGGTGGGTGTTCCTTGCTCTGCCCGTGCGTATATTTGTGGACCGATCAGGACACGGATCTCTGAATACGGCCCTGTATTTTTATCTTCCTGTAGAACCAACGTGATCTGTTTTATTTATTATTCAGTAGGTCACAGGGGGACACATTATATTAGTATACCCACTTCTAATTTATTGCTGTACAGTGATATACTTTACATTATTGGAGATCTATATTCGGCTATTGCTTATATTTTCTCTAATACAGTTAATGGGAATGACCTTGGTGCTTTGTTATAAATGAAGATCACATCTATATCGCTGCAGGGGAGAATGTGCAAGTTAAGACTTGTGTGAGTTACAACATCACTGGTTTCAGGACTATTGTTTGCTGAATCTCTGATCATACAGATCTATTGGAAATAATCAGAGTTAAGCTTAGTGCATATAAACAGATACTGAGCCTTGCCACACATGTTACTGCTTCTCTACAGGGGTTCTGTGTTTTACATTAGATTCTATGAACATGGGTCCAGCTCCAGACGTAATAAATCAAGCTGTCTTACTGTACACATGCGGGTTACGTCAGTCGTGTTTGTAGTGCGCACGCACAGTATATGACTTACACGTCAGAACACAGGCGGTCGATGCTGTATTCCAATGTGGAATTCCGTCCATGGAGGCGGGTCGGGTGCACTCACCGTGCGCAATTGATACGCATGGTAGGAGGGCATTGACATGCCAATGGCTTTCCCAAGCCCTTATGTAAAGGAGAGTTTTAAGAAGTGAGGGGGCCCTTGCGCAGGATTTGTACATGCCCCCATCCCATCCCCTAAGGCCTAGACTTTGGTGTAAAGTGTGTGCCATGGGGCCCCCTGTTCTGATGGGTCTGTTCTGATACACTCCACACCCTGCACCCATTATAGATACGCCTATGCTCTTGTAGGATTCTGCATATGTGGTCCTTCCGCATCAGAAAACTTAAGGTGGGTTCTGTATTGAAAAGGCCCATACATGTGAGGGCTGTGCACTCCTTCTGCCCATACAGAATATAGGATAACAAGTGCTGCACGTTAGTCTCTGCTGCGGAGGGTAACACACGGAATCTGCGATTAATGCCATTGATTTTTGTGCATAAGAATATCACACTATTGCAGGACAGAGGTCGTGTAGAGGGATACCAAGTGTCCCAGCAACCTGCCATTAACCAGTAACTAATCTGTCATTGTGGACCTGATTCAGAGATTAAAATTAAGAGAGGAAAGTTACTCCTGGGCTAAACCATGTTGATTGCAGGGGGAGTCCTATTTCATCTGCAACAAACAGTATCAGAGTTGAGAGGGGATGTTTCCTATCCCAGGTCTAAATAACAGTGTGATAGTAAGGCTGGTCAGTATCTGTGTGCAGTAAGCAATTCAAAGATATATCCCTGCATGCAAAGAATACAATTAACTTGACTCCCCCTGAAATCAACATGGTTTTTTCTCTCTTATTATCAAGCTCCTTCTTAAGTCTGAATCAGGTCCTCTATATGTAATATAAAATGCAGAAATATTAGTTACACACATTAACAAATATATAATAATCCTTCTGTCACTTTCAAGCCATCAGCTCTTGGACTACAGAAGCTATTTTGGAGATATATGGGGGGCCTCTGAATGAATTTTAACGTAGGGACCTGATGTCCGAAGTCTTGTGCGTGCGTGAATGGTCTTCCCTGACACGCACGGGAGTTAGGTTCCCACGGCCATCCCGCAGTCCTTGACAATAGTTTTTCTGGCTGTGGTCATGATCTGCATCTTGAAGGATTGTGGGGACATTCTTCTTTTTCTTTAATCAATAACATGCACAGGTTCATACAATTCGGATCCTGGGATGGCAGAGAGGATAAAGAAGAGTGAATTTGTCATGGCAGAAAACAGAGCTCAGAGGGACCTTCAAAAGCTCACTGCATCAAATGCCCATGTTAGCCAGAAAAAACCCGAAGAAACCTAGCAAGGTAAAAGTAGTTCTTACATAGTGGCTACTACTGAGTATTGTTACATGTGGTCATGATCAGCGTGACAGCGTCTGATTACCTTCCTATTTGCACTGCCTCCTCTATCATTACTGCTCATATGCTGTCCTGAGTGTTCTGGCTCCACCCTAGCAGCCAATCATTCTTTAGCGGTGTGTGTCACGCTGCATGCTGATTGGCTAGCAACCCTGTAAATAGCTGGTGCTCAGTTTATTCCCTGCCGGTTATAGCGTTTGGCTTGCCATGTGTACCTGATCTTGTTAAGTTCCTTTATTTCTATGATTTATGATTTCTGTGTTCAATCACACGTGGTCTCTCTCTTGCTTTCCTTACCCACTCTCTCTGCTCCATCTTTGGTGTATGTGTGAGTGTGCAGTTGTTGTCTCCGCTTCCAGTCTAGTGTCTGTTATCCTGCTCTCATCACAGCAGGTCTCTTTCTGTGTTTCCCTCCTTACAGTTTATGTTATTCCATGTGGCACTGAGTATTTACCATCTTACTCATTCTGTGTTACTCCATCTGGGTCTAACTGCCTGGTCTGTGTGGCCTTGTCTGGAGATAGGACCTTATCCTGTGGACCTGTCTGAGTATCTATCTGCATCATAGGGAATTTGGGAGAAGGCTCCATCGGGGACCGCTACCTGCTAGAGTCCTGCAGCCAAACCTTTCACCACTATCAGGAGCTCCCGTGAATACCAGGCTCCTAGTTAGACTCTGCACCCTGGTGTATGGATATTCCTAACAAGTATTGTTATTCCCCTATTCCAGAAAGTCTTCCAATACCAACTCAGCGGTCTTTATGTAAGAAAGGCAAGTGAGGGATATACACAAAATAATCTTTCAATATGTATAGGGTGCACACTACAAAACAATGGACTCTGGAGGTATCGGAGACCCCAGAAAACAGAACTTTCAAATGAAGTAAAAAATTTTCCACCCAATCCAGTGCTGCATTATTTTTTTTGTGTAGAAGAGATCTTTGTCAGGATGTGTAAACAATGATTTTCTAATGAATGAAAGCAGCCTGTGGCTTTATTTCCTTATTTCCTTTAAATTATGCAGACATAACGTACCATTTGTTGAAGTTTGCCTATTTACATACACAGGAACAAAGAGTTTCACAGATGCAAAACTTTGGCCTTGAGCTGGCAAAACAAACCTACGCAACAATTTCCTTATCCTGAAGCCGGATACTCTCTATGGACCGGATCCGTGACTCCAATACCACAACCGAGGTCTGGATCCAATCCTATGACATATCCCCAGTGACTGACATAACGCCACCAGAGTTATTGCAAAGTGCACACGCTATGCAATAATCAGGGTTATCTCCCCACTACCTGGAGTTGATCATAATAGGTTTGGCGCAAAGTGATGAGAAAGGATTAACTCCTAACAGGATTGGCCAATCAGCAGTCTGGTTGTTCATGGATGCCGTGTGGAGGTTTTTTTTTGTTTTTTAGACACATCAGTCCATGTTGTCCATCATACTATGCTATACACTAGGCTGAATGGCCCTATAGTCATAATAGACCATATAAAAACGTCTGTTCACCATTCATTCGGAGTAGGGGGGGTAATCATGGGATTGGCTTCACTGACTCAGTGAGACAGACAGTGTGACCTCATGCTTGCTGAACATGTCACTGGCTCAGCAAGCGCCTCTTATTGTTCAACAGCCATAGCCAATCCTGTAATGCTGCGCTGCAGCACCTGTCACACTGCCTGTATGACAGGCAGGCTGAGGCAGCGCAGATCATGATGAGGTTGGCGCTGCGGAGCAGGGAGAGCACCTCTCCGGTCCTGCCACCAGCTACTTATCTAATGTCAGGGATACGCGCAGCCATGGTTACAGAGGGGCAGGTTTGCAGTGGTAAGTGTGTTGCATTGTGTGCTTTATAAGGTGATGCGTATGGAATATGTATTCACTGTAAAAAATATAGGCACAGCTGCAAAACTGGCCTAGTGTGTACACTCCCACCTACTGTGCAATCACTTAGAAAGTATAAAGCACTACAAGTTAAACTAATAAATTAGGACAATAAAGTTTGTTATAGTAACAAGCAAAAACATTTAAGTATCAATTTGCAATAAATGAAAATAAAATGCAATAAAATATTGATTTCAAAATTATAAGAGTAATAAATTCATTTTTATATTCACAAATGGAAAAGATGCCTTAAACTATAATTACAAATGGCGAATAAATTACATATAATATCAATCAATGTGAATGGCCTTAATATGCCGTAAAAACGGTCAAAACTTTTGAGGTTCCCAAGAAGTGTCGGGGCAGACATAGCACTTATATCAAGAAGGAGTTGTGCTGTGCGGGGGTGACCTTAACTGGTGCCTTGACCCACGTCTAGACTCTTCATCCAAAACCATGTCCCATCCAGATAAACTTCATCGTAAGTTGCGGAGGTCTTTCCATGATGCCAGACTGGCCGACGCATGGCGTATTCTCCATCCAGACGATCAAGACTATACTTACTACTCCCCTCGTCACCATTCATACTCTCGCATTGATCTTATCTTCATTAGTCATAGACATCTCCACTTGCTCCCAGTGACTGACATAACGCCACCAGAGTTATTGCAAAGTGCACACGCTATGCAATAATCAGGGTTATCTCCCCACTACCTGGAGCTGATCATAATAGGTTTGGCGCAAAGTGATAAGAAAGGAATAACTCCTAACAGGATTGGCCAGTCAGCAGTCGGGTTGTTCATGAATGCCGTGTGGAGGTGTTTTTTTGTTTTTTAGACACATCAGTCTATGGACCATATAAAAACGTCTGTTCACCATTCATTTGGAGTGGGGGGGTAATCATGGGATTGGCTTCACTGACTCAGTGAGACAGACAGTGTGCCTCTTATTGTTCAACAGCCATAGCCAATCCTGTATTGCTGCGCTGCAGCACCTGTCACACTGCCTGTATGACAGGCAGGCTGAGGCAGCGCAGATCATGATGAGGTTGGCGCTGCGGAGCAGGGAGAGCACCTCTCCGGTCCTGCCACCAGCTACTTATCTAATGTCAGGGATACGCGCAGCCATGGTTACAGAGGGGCAGGTTTGCAGTGGTAAGTGTGTTGCATTGTGTGCTTTATAAGGTGATGCGTATGGAATATGTATTCACTGTAAAAAATATAGGCACAGCTGCAAAACTGGCCTAGTGTGTACACTCCCACCTACTGTGCAATCACTTAGAAAGTATAAAGCACTACAAGTTAAACTAATAAATTAGGACAATAAAGTTTGTTATAGTAACAAGCAAAAACATTTAAGTATCAATTTGCAATAAATGAAAATAAAATGCAATAAAATATTGATTTCAAAATTATAAGAGTAATAAATTCATTTTTATATTCACAAATGGAAAAGATGCCTGAAACTATAATTACAAATGGCGAATAAATTACATATAATATCAATCAATGTGAATGGCCTTAATATGCCATAGAAACAGTCAAAACTTTTGAGGTTCCCGAGAAGTGTCGGGGCAGACATAGCACTTATACAAGAAACCCACTTTAAAGTATCTTCACATGCCCCCCGGCTGACCAATAAATATTTCCCCACAGCTATTTACAATAATAACCCAGTAGGTAAATCGGCTGGGGTGGCTGTTCTTTTTTCTAGAAACCTCCCTATGCAAATTATGGAGACTCGCGGTTTAATAGCTGGAAGAGCCCTTCTTCTTAGATGCTCTCTCCATGGGCACCCCTATAATATCATTAACATATATTTCCCAAACCAAAACCAACATACCTTGAATCTATCCTCACCAAATCCGAAAAATATCAAGAAGGGGTTTGCTGTGCGGGGGTGACCTTAACTGGTGCCTTGACCCACGTCTAGACTCTTCATCCAAAACCGTCGTAAGATACGGAGGTCTTTCCATGATGCCAGACTGGCCGACGCATGGCGTATTCTCCATCCAGACGATCGAGACTATACTTACTACTCCCCTCGTCACCATTCATACTCTCGCATTGATCTTATCTTCATTAGTCATAGACATCTCCACTTGCTCGTGGGAGCTGACATTGGGATAATGGCTTGGACAGACCACGCTCCAGTTCATATTAAACTATCCCTCCCGTCCGCCCATACCCCACGATGGCCATGGATATTTAATGATTCACTCCTTCAAAATCCTATCCACAGGGAGGAGTTATCCGAAGCTATTAAAAATTATATTGATGTCAATAAGACGTCTGAAGTCTCTGTGGTAACAGTTTGGGAGGCACACAAATGTTTGATTAGGGACAAGTGTGTACAACTCGGCTCACTGATCCGTAAGAGTAGAGATACACAGAAAGATGCTAGCTAAGATACAAGCGCTAGAAACCCTACATAAATCCTACCTGTCACCAGACATGCTCCAAGAACTCATAGACACCCGTAGGGCACTTAATACCCTTCTCTCCAATAAGATTAAATTCTCATTTCGCAAATGTCATAGTAAATTTTATGTGGGAGGCAACAATTTACAATTGGGTACTAAAAAACTTTCAAAACACTCCTGGTGCCGATTTTACTAGATGCTTGCAATGCCATTTCAGAGTCCAGTCCCTTATCAAACCAATCTCTGGAGGCCCACATTGCGGTCATTCCAAAGGAGGGGAAGGACACTTCCCTATGCTCCAATTATTGCCCTATCTCTCTCCTCAACACAGACCTAAAGCTCTTTGCTAAAATGCTGGCAAACACACTCAAGGGTCTTTTACCAAAAATGATACATTCAGATCAAGTAGGTTTCGTTAAGGGGAGAGAGGCGAGAGATAACACAACAAAAGTGATTGATCTAATATATAAAGCACGATTCACAGATACTCCATCTATCTTACTCTCGACAGATGCTGAGAAAGCTTTTGATAGGGTCAACTGGAGCTTCATGAAAGGCATTTTGCAACGTCTTGGGTTGGGCCCCTCCTATATGAATAAGATACTAGCACTATATCGCAACCCATCGGCAAGAGTCAGAGTAAATGGCATGCTATCTTCTCCGTTTCACATCACGAATGGCACACGCCAATTTTGCCCCGTTGCTAGTTAAAACCCAGTCAGAGCTAAGCTCCTGGACTAATTTACATCTATCCTGGATGGGAAGAGTCAATGTTCTCAAAATGGACATGCTCCCCAAACTTCTCTATGTGATGCAGACCCTCCCAATCCATATTCCCCCCAGCTGGTTCAAGGAACTCCTGGGAATAATTTTACCTTTTGTCTGGCAGGGCCACCACCCCCGGATTAAGCTTGAGATGCTGATGTGGAGTAGAGACAGAGGAGGTCTCTCGCTACCCAGTTTTGGCGGATACCATCGAGCAATACAGTTGAATAGAGTTTTGGAGTGGACGAGGGGAGTAGAAACCAAACAATGGATCAAGATCGAGGAGAGCCATCTGAACTTCCCAACCCCAGCTGGTTCAAGGAACTCCTGGGAATAATTTGACCTTTTGTCTGGCAGGACCGCCACCCCCGGATTAAGTTTGAGATGCTAATGCGGAGTAGAGACAGAGGAGGTCTCTCGCTACCCAGTTTTGGTGGATACCATCGAGCAATACAGTTGAATAGAGTTTTGAAATGGACGAGGGGAGTAGAAACCAAACAATGGATCAAGATCGAAGAGAGCCATCTGGACTTCCCAATAGCTCTGCTTCCATCCGATAATGCAGCCACATCCTACCATAACGCCGACTCTGGCAGGTTGGCATCATTTACGTAAATCTAACAGTATCTCTACCTCGCATTCTCCATTGACCTCATTCTTGGCCAACAGTGTTTTCCCTCCAGGCCTAGACCTTTCAGCTTTCCAAAGCTGGAGAGAATCGGGTTTGATGCACGTCGGCCAGATTCTGGATAGTGGTAAGCTCCGCAACTTTCCCAATTTATAATCTGCATGGCAACTTCCCCAAAGGGAATACTGGAGATTCACCCAGATATGCCACTTCATGATGTCTGATAGGTACGTTAGAAATTGCCAATCGACAACACCTTTTGAGGATCTCTGCACAGCGCAGCATCACCCTAAACATACAATATCCAAACTACATGGTATACTCATAGATCAGTAGGTTCCCCAGCCTACCTAAGTTCACGGAGGCATGGGATAGGGAGATGGGGGAGCCCATAGGAGAGAGTGTTTGGATGAAAATATTCCAACTTTCTCCAGCTAGTTCTAAATGTATTACGGTTCAAGAGACTTCCTACAAAATCTTGTCTAGGTGGTATCGCTGTCCCGACCTGCTTCATAGGTTGCTCCCAACCTACTCTCCCCTTTGCTGGCGATGCAATCAAGCCCCAGGAAACATGCTTCATATTGGGTGGTCTTTCCCCCTGATTAGGCCCTACTGGGACACTATTATTGCCTTATCTAAAGAAATAACTGGGGAGGAAGTACCAGACCACCCACTCTTCTGGCTCTTTCACTATTCTGAGAGCTCAATATCTACATACAAAAGCTTGTTACTCCGTCATCTGAACAACGCAGCCAAAACGCTCATACCACTCCCATCTATCTCAGAGTGGTTCGGGAGGATTAATAGCTACGAGGAGATGGATGACCTACAAATGGAACCAGGGCTGGGATATGCAAGGTATCGAGACACCTGGTTCAGTTGGCTTGAGTTCCGGTCCACGGAACGATACAAAGAACTCTTGCGGCAACAGGAAGGGTCAAGCCCCTCTTCCCCCTGGCAGCGAGCTGACCTCGCTTTCCTCGTAAGATTTGACTGCTCCCGATTACCCATCTGGTAAAGGTCCAATTCACTGAGTGATGTTGATTTTGCCATGAACATCAACACTGACTGTGTACCTATGCAACTTGTACAATAATTGCCTTTCTCGTTATTGCATGCGCCCTTCTGGAGACCTGCTCTACTCCCCCCCTCTTTCCTCTTTCACCCCCCCCCCTCTAACATAAAAAGAAAAAGTTAAAACAGGACTAACTTTAAGCCTTTATTTCAAATAATTTCGGACGTGCATGTCCCACAGTAAGTGAAATACTTGTACTCTTAAGTATTACGATTACATGCTCAGACATAGCGATATTAATGCTGTAAATTGTAACTAATACGTTGTTTCTGATGTTGCAATGACTGAACTCTTGTAAACCTGTTTTGAAAATAAAAACAATTTACAAGCAAATGGAAAAGATATGCAAATTCAGAACCAGTGGGTCACGATGCAATATACAATACAACCACAAAAAGCAAAGACTCTTTCACCCCCACCCCCCCTAACATAAAAAGAAAAAGTTAAAACAGGACAAACTTTAAGCCTTTATTTCAAATAATTTCAGACGTGCATGTCCCACAGCAAGTGAAATACTTTTACTCTTCCCATAAGTATTACGATTACATGCTCAGACATAGCAATATTAATGCTCTAAATTGTAACTAATACTTTGTTTCTGATGTTGCAATGACTGTACTCTTGTAAACCTGTTTTGAAAATAAAAACAATTTACAAGCAAATGAAAAAGATATGCAAATTCAGTACCAGTGGGTCACGATGCAATATACAATACAACCACAAAAAGCAAAGACATACACAACAGACAAATACATCAACATGTACAACAAAAAAATGCTCCTCAACCAGTGTGCCATAGAACGTTGCCAAGTGTGCCGCGGCGCAATTCCTCCAACAGGATAAAAAGCACTGGAAGACCTTGCCTTAAGGAAATAAGAGGATACTGGGGAGGCTGCAGACACATGAATGGGAATTACTAGGGAGGCTGGAGACACAAGAATGGTGACTACTGCAGAGGCTGCAGACTCATGATGGGGGCTAACATAGTTAAATTAGTTATAAGAAAAAAGTTATTAGCTGCAATTTTAAATTTTATGAAATAAAAAATAACAATTAAATGTAATATCTGTGTATGCACATTGCAATTCCTGCTTTTTTAATATATTTTGCTTTTGGTGTGCCGTGGAATTTTGGGAAGGGCTTAGGTGTGCCGAGGGTGAGAAAAGGTTGAGGAACACTGGTCTAGCCCATTGACAGATCCATCAAAGGGACTGTTTTGTCCAACATGTAAAAACAAAAAGTTATATTCACTCTTAAGGAGCAGCTGAAATCCTAATACAGTCAGAAAATTATTTTACATATTTATTAATTTTTTATTGGTTAATTGTAACATTTACTGCAATGTCTCAGCATTCAGTCACTAAGCACTGAGTGCACTAGTGGATCGGTATTCTCTGAATTAAATACATAGTTGCCAAAGGGAGAAACAAGAGGCAGTATGTGGGCGGGGCTTGAGATTGTGATTTATGCAAATCTTACCTGAAGCCTCGTCTACTGTCTAATCAAAGCTGCAGTTTATAGGGTTACTAGGATGGGGGTGGGACTTGATGTCATGAAACCACACTCATCCTCAGTAATGCTCGGGCCCAGATTCGGGAGATTTACTGGCTTTCCCAGGATTCCGGAAGCAGTACTGCAATTTCGGGAGTCTACAGAAGAGTCGGCCAGGAGAGTCAGCAACTATGATTAAATCACTGTGTACACATACATAGGGGGCTTGATCCAAGGTTGGAAACAAAATCTGGGTAAACACAATCAGTACAGCCCCTAGGGCATTTGAACCAGGGCCCCCTATCTTCCGATTTAGAGCCACAGCCCACCTGCTATTGGACATTAATGTTCCACAGCTCTGTGTATGATGTTGGTCAGCAATAGCAGTAGGGGTGATCAGGAACCGCAATGCAAGTACACGTTGCAGCAGCGTGTGTAAGACAGTGGTGGATGACTCTCACATTCACAATCGTCTGAGTAGCACTTATTCACAATGCTGTCACTCCTTGTGGTAGACTGAGAAACAAGGGACAGGACCCAGAATTACGCAAAACAGCCTACTTACACATTCCGCATGCTTAAGCTCTACACTTGAGAATTCTGCGCATACGTGCACATGGCGGTTACGCATCGGAAAGCACCACGCAAGATTCTGAAACAGCGTGTACGCATGGTGATCGCGAGTGCAGGGAGGTATTTAAATTGTACAATAAGGTATTGGTTAAACACTTATGTATGATCCGCACCTAACTCACTTAACCGCAACTAAGTGGTACGTAGATTGCGTAATTAACTACTATGCACTCATAGTAGGTTGATTCTTAAAGCTCCGTACCTAATAAGCCGGAGCTTCTTAGGCATCAATACTGTCCACTGTGTGTACTAAATCTGGATCTGGCCCAGCAGCTCTAACCTGAACACAGGGCCATTAGACCTGATTCACACTTAAGAAGCTCCTGCTTCTTAAGCACCCCTGCACACTAGTCTCCTCTGATCGGCATGAAAATTGTATAGTGCGCAGTCTGGACTGATTTGTTGACACACTGACAAAGCAGGCCAAGAGAGCTTCCAACCTTTAATCCAATTGGTTGGTTTGTGTAAACGATCCGACCAATGCTGTGTTAAACCTCCTAGGTTAGAACAACGCACCCAGGAGCTCGATCCATTCATCAGGTACTGGGTGCTCTCTTCACAGTTTCCCCAGATATCAGACCAGTCAGAGAAATCATGAAAACGGGTACCCAGCGTAACAATAATAACAGGGGCATATCTGCATCTCAACAAAACCATGTTGAACTGTAGGGGGAGACAAAGTTCAACTGTGCAAAGAGAGTCAGAGTGGAGAGGAGAGGTTTCCAAGCTCCACTCTAAATAACCCATTACCAAGTTAAAGCTCTTCAGTATTTGTGTGCTATAAGCAAAAGCTATTTCCCTGCATGGAATAAAATGTATTAGCAACCCTCACTATGCAACATGGTTTCTACACTGTCATCTGTTTTGCCATTACTCTCAAACTCTGGATCAGCCCCAAGAACTCATTCATGTGTGAGGATCAAGAGGTGGGTGGTCAGGAGACCTAGAAATAGTCCAAGGTGCAACAACGCATCAATAAGCTGTGGTGTAGTCACCACTCACATAATATTTCAAAGTAGCACATATCAATTACCGTACATTAAAATTATGAATAGCTATACAGTAGCCCAGTCCAGAGGTGAGCGTACATCAGTTAGCATGACGTCATCCACGTCCTATTCACATCGGAACGCAACTCTGGCGGCTGGGGCTTGCATTCTGATGGGCGTGTAGAGGGTAGGACAAAACAAATGCCCGCCATCGAGATCAGAACACAGACAAAACTAAGGACCGGATCCAGGCTCCCACGCGTTTTCCATACATGCGGCAGTCTGTCCGCCCGACAGAGAGATGGGAGTACATGCCCCCTGTCACCCCCCTTTGCTTACTCTACCATAAGCCCACCTTAAGGAAATCGTACGTATCAGCGGCCCGTACGACCGCTGATTCGCACAAGTGTGTGAGCCCCCTCCCACACTGTACAATTAGCATGCTTCCCCCCGCCCACTAAAAGTAGGAAATGGACTCAGACTGAACAAAGTTCCGTACGATGCTTCATATGCTACTGATACTATCGCAACACTAGCACGCACCTCCAATCAAATCAGGCCACTTACGCACTCTGCTTATGTTAGTGGCCTGACGTACTCAAGTCAGGATCCGGTCCTAAGGTCTGAATTCGTCCAAACATTGCACCTACAACAGGTCATGTCTAAGTCAGCGGGCAGACAAGAAACAAGCTATTGGGTCAGATTTACTAAGCTGCAGGTTTAGAAAAGTGGAGATGTTGCCTATAGCAACCAATCAGATTCTAGCTCTCACTTTCTTTCTACATACTAGAGAATGTCAGCTAAAACCTGATTGGTTGCTATGGGGAACATCTCTACTTTTCCAAACCCGCAGCTTAGTAAATCTGGCCCTTTGTGGTTTTTTTTTAACTGTTCTGTCTTTTTAAAATAATAAAATTAAAATAAATTAATTAATTTTTTTAACCGGCAAATTACATTATACTAGACTGTTTTGTGCCCACGTTCTATACTTTACTACCCATCCGTTGGTGCTATTGTGTACACATTGCACGCTCTTCAGGATCGCACACAGCCGTCCCGCTTTTGAAAGCGCATCTACGGCACGCTTGCTGCGAGCCGATTTGCGTACTGATCTGGATCGGCCCCAGTGTCTACTACGTACGCTGGAATTATATAACACTCAAATCTTATTCCCTTTAAATTCCCCTCTCTCTAAGCTGCTGGGTTTATTTTTATAGCACATGTAAATATATTTTATCTACCTTGATGTAGACAGATATTTCAGGTTCTTGTTCCAAAAAGTCCAACTCATCCACGCTCTCATAGTTGTTCAACTGGCCTGTCGGGTCCAAGACGCGGGTGTGGAGACCGCTATGGGCGACGTATTCTCTTGGAGAGGTGGGAGTTGATGGATACGAGGAGTTGAGGGCGCTCGGTGACATTGGAGATGTTGGGGTGGTAGAGACCGGAGAGAGAGACTTATTATGGTCCAGTTGATTCTTGACATTGTTTAAGTTCAAATTAGGTCTTTTTGTTGGGTTATCCTCCTTGCTGACATATAAATCTCCATCACTGACCTGCGAAGTTGGTGTCGTGGATGCCCTGCTTAGAGGACCCTCGGGACTCAAGTCCATGCTGTCAGGACTGCTAGGGATGGAGTAGACTCCCTCACCATTACTCCACTGCCGGGGTAGAGCGTTTTCATACAGCTGCTCAGACGCCTGCATGTTTTGATGCTATGTGCTGAGAGTCCCAGGGGAGATCCTAACCTTCAAAGCAACCGAGGGGTAGAAAACACAAGTCTTCCTGGCAACTTGCACAGTGCCGGTCACTGAGGAGTCCAGATACACAAGATGAAAGCTGAAAATTCCAAGAAGAGTGAGGAGGCATCAAGTAATCATTCACCAGCAGCAGCGGTCTGCTCTGCAGGATCAATGTGCAGAAAAGTGCAGACAGTAAACTATTGACAAGGGAGGGACCTGTGTGTGGTGAGATCTGGGCACAGCCTGCAGTATACACACACACACACACACACACACATACCTGTTGCAACAGTTTCTATGTTCCTGAATCCATTAATTACATTGTTTATGATTGCAACTGTTTGTTGTATTTAAAAGTGAAAAGAATGAACTGTACAGTACATGTTGTATAGCAATTAAAGACATTGAAAAAAGAACAATGACAACACAGGGCCAGAATGTGATTTATCCCTATTGATTTATCACTATTTTCCAGGTATTTGGATGTTGGGTGGTTTTGTGTTGTGTTCTGTGACTGCACACACATCCATGTGACCGATCCAGACTGCAGAGGAATGATATCTTGCACCAGAGGGGCCCGGGTATTAATCCCGAATGGACGTGCCTAATTACAGTCACAGTATAGCCATGTAATCACATAGAGCAAAAGTACCGGTATAACTCTTGCAGTAGCAAATAATCATTTAGTGCACAGCAGAATATTGAAAAACACACATTAGAAGTAACTTCTGAAATTGTAAACACAAGCTTCCAGCGTCTCTACAATCAATATAAGTGCACATAGCTATTCATTGTTCACCCCAGCTTTTTAGCAACACCTCACAATCACGTGAATACAATGGGCTGGATCCAGACTTCAGTAAGTGCTTGAAATGAGTTGCTCCTGGGCTAAACCATGTTGATTGCAGGGGAGTCATATTTCATCTGTTGCAAACAGTATTAGAGTTAAGAGGTGATGTTTCCCAGCCCAAGTCTAAATAACAATATGATAGTAAAGCTGGTCAGTATCTGTGTGCAGTAAGCAATTCAAAGATATATCCCTGCATGCAAAGAATACAATTACCTTGACTCCCCCTGAAATCAACATGGTTTAGCCCAGGAGTAACTAAGTTCAAGCACTTACCGTAGTCTGGATCCAGCCCAATGTTTACACATCAACCTATATCAACCCATTCTAATACGGAAATTAGTGATTACAAAACCATCCCTTATCTTAAAAATCAAAATAAATAAATACCAGTGGATCTTTGCTCCTTAGAGCCACTACCTGACCCTCTGCAATCGGTATAGTGAATCGCAGTCCAGGTGTAACTTCGGGAGCAATCAATCTTGTCCCAGCTGAAGCATGCCGGGGGGCTTGAGAGGAGATCAGCTGGAGCCGGCACACTGATGCGCATTCCGCTGGGCGCTTTATGAAGGTATATACAGGACAGACAGGGACGTAACTACAGGATGTGTAAGATGTGTGGCTGTTACGGAGCCTAGAGGAGATAGGGGCCTGTGGCAGACGCTCCCTTTGCACTGTAAGCAAGCGTTCAGAGGCCGCAATGGCGGCTAACGCACAGAATTTGAGATCCAGAGTTTGGTACGTGCGAGAGGAGTGCACACCCTCTGCACACACCTCACAAAAACAGGCCCTAAGTCTCTGCATGCGAAAGGCCCATGTACGGAATGGTGGATTGCATATAATGATGTTTCCTATCCCAAGTCTAAATAAGAGTGTGATAGTAAAGCTGGTCAGTATCTGTGTGCAGTAAGCAATTCAAAGACATATCCCTGCATGCAAAGAATACAATTACCTTGACTCCCCCTGCAATCAACATGGTTTAGCCCAGGAGTAACTAAGTTCAAGCACTTACTTTAGTCTGGATCCAGCCCAATGTTTACACATCAATCTATATCATCCCATTCTAATACGGAAATTAGCGATTACAAAACCATCCCTTATCTTAAAAATCAAAAGAAATAAATAACAGTGGATCTTTGCTCCTTAGAGCCACTACCTGACCCTCTGCAATCGGTATAGTGAATCGCAGTCCAGGTGTAACTTCGGGAGCAATCAATCTTGACCCAGCTGAAGCATTCCGGGGGGCTTGAGAGGAGATCAGCTGGAGCCGGCACACTGATGCGCATTTCGCTGGGCGCTTTATCAAGGTATATACAGGATAGACAGGGACGTAACTACAGGATGTGTAAGATGTGTGGCTGTTACAGAGCCTAGAGGAGATAGGGGCCTGTGGCAGACACTCAGCTTGCACTGTAAGCAAGCGGTCAGAGGCCGCAATGGCGGCTAACGCACAGAATTTGAGATCCAGAGTTTGGTACGTGCGAGAGGAGTGCACACCCTCTGCACACACCTCACAAAAACAGGCCCTAAGTCTCTGCATGCGAAAGGCCCATGTACGGAATGGTGGATTGCATATAAGAGCTTTGGAACGCCCATACTGTATGATTGCCATTCCGTAGGCCACACGCCATGCGTAGCTCATACCCATGGTGAGTGGGCTCGCCATGCGGAGACAGAGGCCCGTGTTCAGAGTACCGGACGTATAACATACACGTCCGGTGTTTAGCGATTTTTACTACTGCGCATGCGTAGTCATTTTTTTATGTGATCTTCGTATCTTTTTCTTACGTAGATTGCGTAAATGCGGTCTGATACATCCGGTACTCTGAATACAGGCCAGAATTCCATACGGAATTCTTCATTGGACGCATGATGTTTAACGCAGAATTCCATGTACCTCGCATGCGCAGTACAGAATGATAGGAGATATACGCACATAGCGTACATAAGTCTCCTCTCATTATTGGTTCTGGATCCGTCCCATGGTCCATAAGAAGGATTTATGTACAAAAATTAACATTTTGTAAGATAAAAAAAAAAAAAGTAGAAGTATGGACATTTATTTACTTATTTAGATATTGTGTTACACTATGTGGTTCTTAAGAGTTATGCATTTTACTGAACTTAGCGTTTCAGACATGTTGCTGCTAATAAATAATAATAATAAAATTAAAACAGTGGATATGATGGCGCCCCCTATCTTCAGAAAAAAAGCAGCCACTTGCACACAAAGATGCACCACACCTTCAATGATTTCTAGTACAGTTAAATGAGTGCTGGGCGCTGATGTAGGTTAAAACTGGAATAATAAGTAAACTATATCACTGAATATAAAACACCAAATAATACATAAACTATATTTCTGAATATAAATAACCACGTAATATACCTTATTATTAACCTCTGAGTAATCACAATCTAACTTTAACCTATTAGTTGTGAATTAAAAAATTTCTAGCACAGGTTAATAAGTGCTGGGCACTGATATGGGTTAAAACCAGAATAATAAGTCAATTATATTCTAAATATAAATAACCAAATAATAAATAAAATATATTACTAGATATAAATAACCAAGTAATCGACTTTATATATTAACTTCAAAGTAAACACAGTCTAGATTTTAATCTATTTGGTGAACCAAGAGAAACCAGAGAGTGCAAAGTAACAAATATGCGAAATAATAAAATGATGGTATAAAAAGATCATCGACCAAAAAAGTTTAGGATGTAGGGCCTGATCCAGACTTACGCTCATGAAATGCTCATGTGTGTAGCGTATTTGCGCCAGCGTACCTACGATGCACTCGGCACTCACCTTGGTCATACTTAGTTTTGCCTTCTTACACCCAACAAACCCTACCCTAACTTTTCTGATTGTAACCGCGGGCGTCCATAAGCTCAATGCGTAGTTACAATGCTTAGCACGTCCATACTGTACGATTTAAATGCCTCACCCCGCCCTCTGTGCGTATTTCATGGTTTCGTATGCAGGCACGCCCCATGGACCGTATTTACGATTGTGTTACGATCAAGGCCCATACGCTCAGAATTCCGGAGCGTAACATCTACCCTGCACATGCGCAGTAAGTACAAATGGCCGTTTTTACGCTTCCACCCGTCGTAAAAACGCACCTGAGCGTTGGTGTACCTTCAAAGCAGTCTGAGCAGCATAGTACATAGATATGCAGCAGCGTCTATTGCAGGGAGTAGTACAGGCAGGGATCAGCCGAAATCGCGCTTCACACAGCATGGCTTCGGCTGGTCTCTCACTATACTATTCCCTGCATAGATATTCATCAGCGTCTATTACAGGGATAGGGAGCCATTCAGCTTGCTAATTGGCTCCCTTAAAATATCGGGCGCTAGCTACAGCTCAAGCTGTCAGAGCAGCTTTGTACATAGATCTGCAGCAGCGTCTATTACAGGAATAGGGAGCTATTCAGATTGCTGATTGGCTCCCTTAAAATAAAGGGCGCTAGCGCTTTAAATCAAACATGTTTAAAAATCCAATAATCGTACCAGAGCGTTTCTGGTGCGTTTATTGGAAGTTTTAAAAATTGATCTTGGCCATTAACTAGAGCGATTTTTGGCCTGGTCACCCGATAATTGAGTGTTTGGGCCAATACTCGCTCTAGTGTATGGCCAGCTTTACAAATGTGGTCCAAATGTGGTTACCCTAATGGTACAACTTTTATAAACCTTGAAACAATCAAACCATCACTCCTTAGCTCCAGGTTTAGAATCTTTACTCCACTCACTTTCCCTCTTTTGATGAATAATTTTCTCCCTATGGGGAATCCCGTCACAACTCCATATGGAGTGTGTGGAGAAAATATGTGAACAAACAATAATTAGTTGAGTGAATCGTTTATTAGTACATAACAAAAGTATTCAACCCTTACAATTAATAACAGGTAAGACTCGTACCCTCAGATGTATAACAGTCATTACTGGCACAAATAAATGATGGTTCAAGTCCCAAAATGATATATGAGCCACAAGATGAAAGGTACAAAGGATAGTACGGAAGGTATAAACGGGAGGCTGGAGACCACTGAATGGGGAATTACTGGAGAGCTGGAGACATATGAATGGGGAATACTGGAGAGCTGGAGACATATGAATGGGAAAAACTGTGAGCTGGAGACATATGAATGAGGAATACTGGGGAGCTGGAATCATATGAATGCGGTATACCGGGGAGCTGAAGACATATGAATGTGGAATATTGGGGAGCTGGAATCATATGAATGGGGAATACTGAAGAGCTGGAATCATATGAATGGGGAATACTGGGG
>WWET01003878.1:143403-153990 GCA_011038615.1 Limnodynastes dumerilii | reverse complement strand
CTACATGTTACTGCAATGCGAAACCAAAAGTGAGGTCAAGGAAGTCCGTCCTTCATTGCTATGCCAATGCTAGATGCCAAGATGAGTTTTACTCCCAGTGCAAATTGAATCCCTGATGCACACTTATTCACAATGCACTGGCTGTAAAACTCAGTTTACTCAAATTCTTTGTAATTTTGACATCTAGCTTTGGCATGGCAAAGGGGGATGGACTTCCCTGACCTCACCTCCAATTTTGCATGGCAGTGACACCCAGGGAAGCCCATTTACCTGTTTCAGATTTCATTTATCCATACATTGATCTTGATGAACACCATTTTATGATTTTGAGTGGTAGCCCCCTGCAATGATTGCCAATTACTGCTTACTGCACGCAGATACTGACCAGCTTTACTATCACACTGTTATTTAGACTTGGGATAGGAAACATCACCTCTCAACTCTAATAGTTTGCAACAGATGAAAAATGGCTCCCCTGCAATCAACATGGTTTAGCCCAGCAGTAACTCATTTCAAGCACTAACTTAAGTATGGATCCAGCCAAATCTGATTAGGTCATAGCAGGAACTGAGGGATCTCTTGACATTACCTTTATTAGATACCATGCAGTTCACTAACTTGGAAAAGTTACCTTTTTTTATTACAAAAAACATGTGGCCTGTCGGGGATTTTAATTTCAACATTAGCATTAAAATAATCTCCTTGTAATCTACTAAGTGTTTTACATTGAGACATGGTAGGGGAGTCAATACATTCTGGATTTTTAAAGCCCGAACAACTGTCACAACTTGATGATTCACATTAGTGTGCACTGTTGTGTTGGTCCTGCCTCAATGTGACTCAAATAAAATGTGCATTTTTCCTGGAAGTCATAAGAGAAGCTGAAAGATAAGGGGCCTGATTCAGAGGCTGAAAATAAGAACTTAAAGTTACACCTGGGCAAAACCATGTTGATTTCTGGGGGAGTCTAGTTAATTTTATTCTATGCATGCAGGGAGAATGCTTTGCTTTTACTTATTGCACACAGATACCTGATCAGCTTCACTTTTAAACTGCTAATTAGACTTGAGCTGGGAAACATCACCTTTTAACTATAATACTGTTGCAACAAATGAAATTTGACTCCCCTGAAATCAACATGGTTTAGCCCAGGTGTAACTTTAAGTTCTTATTTTCAGCCTCTGAATCAGGCCCAAGGTGTGGCATGTCTGGTTTTAGAGTTTCCGACAACTTAATCACAAGGAGCTTTATATGTCTGAAGAACTGCTTCAGATAAAAAGAGGGACATAAAATATGATGTAGAAATTAGATCAAGGATGGTTGCTAAAATGCAGTGATCTGATTTCAAAATGCTTAGATCCTAGTGAACTGCACTAAAAAAACTTGATATTTAGGACTGGCATGCTTGGCAATGTCATTACCTTTCATATTCTACTTAAGCTTTACTAGCTGCTCTTCTAACAGTCTGAACAAAGGTGTGATTGCACAGGACAGCACTGTCTTAAAGCTTTAAACTTCTTTGAGTGGCTTGCATTACACAGAAAGGTTTTCACAGGTTATGTTGGTGATTTGGAAGACTGCTTGATTTGTTTTTTTTCCCCAGTTTTCAAAGCTCTACATTCCTGATTTTCTCCAACAGGTGAAGCCAGCAACACGATCACCTTTGTGAATAAACTGGCACTGTGAGGATGAAGAGGATAATTATGACAATGTCGTGGAGAGTAATAAACAAACAAAATCAAACCAAAACTTGTCACTTGAAGATTGTCTTAAGTTTGACCATTTTTTTCAATTCTCCACGTGTCCACATTTTAATGCATAGCTGGTGTAGTGACAAATCTTAAGGGTTAAGAAGACTCAGTTTGACCTCATAGTAAGATTAGCAATTGAGGGCTACAATCACTAATAATAGCGCTGCGAGTGCTAATCAAGTAATACAGACTGGCTGCACCTCGCAGCGTGCCTGACAACAGCAATGCCCATATTTACTATTATTTGCCCTTCCACTGAAGTCCTGTGATGATCTATGAGACTTTTGCCATCATTTTTCGGTCTAGCTTGGAGATGAAGGGCCTGATCCAGAGCTACGAAATTGCTGTCCGACGGGCGAGCGTACGACGGTTTTTTGCGTATTTTCGTACGAAAATTCGCACTGCGCATGCCCAGTATGACAGCTTCCGGTCGGCTGGACGACATGAGCGTATAGCGGTCGTATGGTGTGCGAATTTTTCGCTCGAGGGGCGTGCGTTCAGTACGACGGTCGGCTGGGCGCTCGTTTTACAACAGGGAGGCGGGGATAGCCATTTCAATTGTACAGTATGGGCGTGCTAAGGCCGTACGAATTGCGTATTTTGTGCGAAAATTCGTACGGCCGACGGTCGTACCCAGTGTAGGGTATAGCCGCCGTAAGCAGGTACTTTACTATGGGAGTGTCAGGGGCGTATATGTTTTTACGCACAGGCGAAAATTCGCATTCGCCCGTCGGACACCAATTTCGTAGCTCTGGATCAGGCCCGAAGTCCCGGCGCACGTGCAGTGGTTATCTTTTGTCACCTGAAAATGCCCTTTATCTCATGGAATCGTAGTTAACACACTTTTGTAAATGGAACTGAACATGTCCTCAGTTAATCGACTATGCATTGACGGCAGAAATTAGACAAAGTTCCAATAGCTGCTATGGCTTTAGTAAAACGTTGAGCCACAGGTTGCTGGCTGCATTACTTGGTTACTCTTGCAAAATATTGTTTCACAGACAATTGTTGTTGAAACAAATGCTATTTCTTTTTACTTACTACAGCAGAGGAACAAGCATGCATGATTTTCTACTGAGGATAGCTAAAATCTGTAATATAAGTTGCCAATTGCAAATTATTTGTAACAGGACTTTCCCTTAATGAGGATATAGATTATGATGATATTTTGGTATTTCGGTTTGTAATGACGCGATTTACATTGCATGGCGAATTGCGCCATTAAGCCCTGCACCTTGAATGCATCTATGGCTTCCCTCCGGATCTCCCGGAAGGAAGCTTTTAAAAGTCGGCAACCCTGCAATAAAAGTTACTACAAAATATGTCTTCAGAGCTAGAATTCTCCATCACAGTTATTAACATATGCATGTGCACACACTATAAAAATAACCTCTCAATGGCCTGAATGGTTTCTCTCTAGAATAGAATAATGGCATGTGATGCTGTTATGTTGAAAGTGATTCTGGTAAACTGCATGACAAAACAAAGGTTTAGAATAAACATAGGGCTGAGAATGTACTGTAAGTGTGCCATGACACTGTGAACTTAAAACAGAAAGGTAATCATGCAGACAGGATGGGCCTGTTGGACTTCAACTATCATAAACATTCTGCTTTGCTGTTTCTATTATAAAATGTGATTGTGAGAGACTAGTACTATTAATATGACAGCATTAACAAGGAAGTCTTTGATTAAATTAAGATTGCGAATGACATACATGGATTGGTTTTTATATTTTTATTGGGTATAAAAAAACATAGTAAATAACAGAACAATCATAGGAAATCAAAGTCTAGATTAATGGTAATAAACATTCAACTCTTATATGTAAACATTAACATATATTTACATGTAGGGAGGAAGGGAGGGCTAACAACCAGTCCTGAAGATGAGTTTCAGCAAAAATATATGAATAAGAATATCAATATTTGAATGAAAGGAATAATTCAAGTAGCAATTATATAAAACAGCAAGTTAATTACCTATGAAGCATTATCTGATATTCATACTAATGTAAGCTATTAATTTACCACACACTGCTTATTAGTCAGTAGTTAACCTATCATTTCATATTTAAAATAAAATGCTGAATTATTAGCACACTAACTTTGGAAATAAATAATGTCACCCCCCACTTTCAAAGGTTTTTTGCTATCCCAACTCTGTGGTCCTAACTGTAAACAGTGAGAATCCCTATTGTATGTAGGTTCATATATCAGGTGTTTAATATTAGATGGAACTCATCTTTAAACCCGTAAAATAGTTTTCTAAAGAGCAGGTAACAGGTACAGGGCCTAAATCAGAGTTGGAAGTAAGAGAAAAAAAATATTAATTATGAACATTGGAGAACCATATTAAACTGCAAGGGGGAAGCAAATTAAAAAATGTGCAAACAGAAGTCTATATATTAACAAAAAAACTATGAATTTTATGAACTACTGCCAATGGATAAAGGTCACCCTGTATTTGTAATGTGTGCTTATGTACAACATGTGTTGCAATTGCATATTTTTCAGTTGAACAATGTACAATGTAACAATGGGCCTGATCCAGAACTACGCGTCGGAGCGAATTTCCGCGTAGCTGACACGTAAAATCACTGTTTTGTACGCACTGCGCACCATTGAAAATACGCACATTAACGTAGCGTAATTGTGAACGTATGGGCCATTCAAGTATGTGTCACGTAAATACGTGTGGGCGTGCCGATTTTACGTTAGTCCAAATTACGTGTGAAATACGTGAAGTAGGCGGGGGGTTGTATTTAAAGTGTACAGTATGGGCGTGCTTAGCTGCATAAATTCGTTCAGCCCATACGTACGTGTGCGTATGACTGTGGTTACGTTGGAAAAAGTTAAGGTAGGGTTTGGAAAGCGTATCTTGACAAAATACGTGTGCCGAGGGGAGTGTAGCGAATTTACGCGCACGAAAATACGCTCCGCGAATAAACGTAGTTCTGGATCTACCCCAATGTAACTTGCATAAACAATGCATAAACGATGCATTGCACAATACTATTTTAAAATACAATTTTTTTTCAAAGCATCCCATTGCCACATTTTACTAAGGCATTTTTAATTAATATTTTTATTTTTAGGGTTGTAAAAAATAAAATCTGTAAAGTATAATCATGTATATAACATTTATTGTAATTAAACAACACATTCAATATTTCTATTTCCAAATAAAACTTAAAAAATATATAGTCTACTGCAGAGAGTCCCAAACTTTTTGGAGAGTACTATTTACCTACTATGGAATCATGTCAAGTCCACTTACCCACTATGGAATTGTGTCAAGTACCAATTACCCACTATGGAATCATGTCAAGTCCACTTACCCACTATTTAATCATGTGAAGTCCACTTACCCACTATGGAATCATGTCAAGTACCACTTACTTACTATGGAATCATGTCAAGTACCACTTAGCCACTATGGAATCATGTCAATTACCACTTACCCACTATGGAATCGTGTCAAGTACCATTTACCCACTATGGAATCATGTCAATTACCACTTACTTACTATGGAATCATGTAAAGTACCACTTACCCACTATGGAATCGAGTCAAGTACCACTTACCCACTATGGAATCATGTCAAGTACCATTTACCCACTATGGAATCATGTCAAGTACCACTTACCCACTATGGAATCATGTCAATTACCACTTACTTACTATGGAATCATGTCAAGTACCACTTACCCACCATGGAATCATGTCAGTTACCACTTACTTACTATGGAATCATGTCAAGTACCAATTACCCACTATGGAATCATGTCAAGTACCAATTACCCGCTATGGAATCATGTCAAGTACCACTTACCCACTATGGAATCGTGTCAAATACCAGTTACCCACCATGGAATCATGTCAAGTACCACTTACCTGCTATGGAATCATGTCAAGTACCACTTACCTGCTATGGAATCATGTCAAGTACCAATTACCCACTATGAAATCATGTCACGTACCACTTACCCACTATGGAATCATGTCAAGTACCACTTACCCACTATGGAATCATGTCAAGTACCTCTTACCCACTATAGAATCATGTCAAGTACCACTTCCTTACTATGAAATCATGTCAAGTACCACTTACCCACTATAGAATCATGTCAAGTTCCACTTACCCACTATGGAATCATATCAAGTACCACTTACCCACTATGGAATCATGTCAAGTACCACTTACCCACTATGGGAATCATGTCAAGTGCCACTTACCCACTATGGAATCATGTCAAGTACCACTTACCCACTATGGATCATGTCAAGTACCACTTACCCACTATGGAATCATGTCAAGTGCCACTTACCCACTATGGAATAATGTCAAGTACCACTTACCCACTATGGAATCATGTCAAGTACCACTTACCCACTGTGGAATCATGTCAAGTATCACTTTGCATATTATGTAGAAAGACACATATTCATGCCCTATACATATATTTTCAGGGGTTTTGTTGTTTTTGTTTACATATTTTTGTAGTGATTTTAAGGTGCATTTTGTATATATGCCATTAAGCCCCCAAGATATTAAGATATTTAATAAATTATGCCCTTGGCCATTTGTTATCGTACCTCCTTACAGCCTTGACCATTTGCCCTGAGTACCACCTGAAAATGGTCCAAGTACCACCAGTGGTACTAGTGCCACAGGTTGAGAAATTGATATTAATTGATACGGAACACTGAATTGGGGGTACGCATTTTTGCTGCAATGCACACACATCCACTACTCAAGAACTCTGCTTCATGTCCCATATGTTATAATTATCCTTGACATCCTACAAATTAAATATTGGGAATGTGGTGCATTTTTTTTTATCAATATAAATGGTATTCATTACTAAAAATTATTTTCATCTTACGTTACATTTCATTATTTGAACATAAGCACCATAGCAAGAACATGGGGCTGTTATTGCTTTGTGTGGGCAAAGATTTAAATCTATTGTGTAGTTCTGGATAATGATTCTGCTACAGCGTAGAACAACAGGGACATCAGCATTAATCGATCAGTGTGCCAAACAGGACAAGATTTAGGTTTGTGGGGCCCCTCTGCAGTGTGTGTGTGTGTGTGTGTATATATATCTATCCAAAATGGAGGCAGCTACAAATCAGTTTATAAAGTAATATATATGACCGGTGCAAAAGGCAAGGGGAATTTGTACAAAAAACACAACATGGCCTGGCACTCTAGCCATTACTCAGTTACTAATCATGAACTTCTATCTTTAAAATAAAAATCAGAGAATTAGTTACAAATATCTGCAGATACGTGATAAGCTGTTCGCCACTTACAATGCTTCTCTGCTGAACAGTCCTAACTCTAATTTCAACTCTAAATAGAGCCCCAACTTTGGGTCACATATCCAATATCTTTCTAAACCAAGAGCATACCTCACATGGAGATTCCCAGGTCTTCCAAACTGCCACTCTGAGACCGCACCCCCTCTCAGCTGCAATCTCAGAGAGACTTTAAACCACATATCCAAAATGGAGGCAGCTACAAGATCAGTTTATAAAGTAATATATATGACCGGTGCACAAGGCAAGGGGAATTTGTACAAAAAAATCTTCTATAATGTGCATGAAGATCCCCAGTTATAATAATTAAAACAGCTCATATACCTCCTAGTGGAAGTATGACATTCAATGCAATCAGTATGGGGGCATGACTACATAATATAGAGTAATGGCTAGAGTGCCAGGCCATGTCTTGTTTTTTGTACAAATTCCCCTTGCCTTGTACACAAGACAAGTTCAGCATTTCATTGAGGCCCGCAGGGGCCATTGTGTTGAGACGGTGCATCCATTCTGCTTCTCAGTGTAGTAATAAGAGGGGACGATCACCACCTCTGCGCAGGGGAGGCACATGGTCAATAATTTTATAGCGCAGTGTGGCTAAACTGTGTTTGAGCTGTACAAAGTGGCGGGCCACTGGCTGGTCTGAGTCCTTGCCATTCAAGGCGGCACGTATGCCAGACCAGTGGAGGGCAATGCGCTCCTTAAATTGTCTCACCGTTTTCCCTATGTAGTATAAACCGCAGGGACACATAATAATGTAAATTACGTGGGTGGTGGTGCATGTTAAGTAACACCAACTGTGCGTACCAACAGATCACGTAGGTTTTTACCCCTATGATAACTGGGCATGAGATGGCAGTCTCTCAGATTCGTTAAATCTGCGCAGTAACAAACCATAACATTCTATCTTTAAAATAAAAGACAGAGAAGCCTTGTAAGTGGCTGGTGGCTTATCATGTATCTGCAGATGTATGTAACTAATTCTCTGACTTTTATTTTAAAGATACAGTGGAACTTTAACTTACGAGTAAATTGACTAACGAGTGTTTCAACATATGAGTTGGAACACTCGTTAGTTTTTGCTTTGACTTGCGACGTCAACTTTGAGGTACGAGCGGGTCCGGCGGGACCCGCTCTGCAGGGGGATGCGGTGCATCCAGGCGCTCATCCCCCCGCTCCCTGCCTGTCAGCAGTGAAATTAACGCTGCTGTAAAAGAAATGTAAGGTGCTCTCATCACTCTGATGAGAGCGCCTTACACAGCTTCACAGCAGCGTCCATTACTGTCATTTCTGCTCTGCCTGTCCTGTGTGACAGGCAGATGCAGTGCAGCAGCTCCTCCCCCTGACACTGGAGTGACCTGAGGTCACATCAGCCTCAGTCAAGTCCGCATAGGAGAAGCAGGAGATGGCAGAACGGAAGACTACAGTGCAGTACAGTACAAAAGTAAGAATTAAAAGGTAAGTACAGTATGTACAGTAAGTAGTAGCTGGGTGCTGGACATGATGGGGGATGATGGGTGCTGGACATGATTGGGGATGCTGGGTGCTGGACATGATGGGGGATGTTGGTTGCTGGACATTATGGGGGATGCTGGGTGCAGGACATGATGGGGGATGATGGGTGCAGGACATGATGGAGAATGCTGGGTGCTGGTCAGATATGTCCACCATGTCTACCGTTGTGTTCATCCCCCCCCCAGCCGCCTGGAGCAACCCCCAGAGCTGAGGTTCAGTGGATTGCATGCCGGAAAGACGGGAGGAGCCATAGCAATGGCAACAACACCACAACTGCGGCAGAAAGACACGCAGATGAGCACACTGATCAATGAGACTGCGCCCGGGAGACACATGGCTCCTAAGAAAGTGAATGGAAAGAGCAGTGATGAGAAGCAAAAGAAGAGGATGATGACCATTGAATTAAAGCATGAAATTATAGAAAAACATGAGTGTGGTGCGCGAGTAATAGACTTGACGAGGCACTACGAGCGTAATACCTCTACGATATGTACCATACTAAAGCAGAAGGAGGCCATAAAGGCTATAGTAATGCCAGCCAAGGGCGTTAAAATAATTTCTAAGCTCCGGACCTCTGTCCATGAAAAGATGGAAAATCTGCTGTTGGTGTGGCTAATGGAGAAGCAGCTTGCAGGAGATACCATGACGGAGGTTATTGTCTGCGAGAAGGCAAGAGCCATTTAGGCTGATTTGCTGCAGCAGACCCCAGGCACTTCAGAGGACTCAGAAGAGTTGTTTTAAGCCAGCCGGGGCTGGTTTGACAATTTTATAAAAAGGCTTTCACCGGCATTCACTCCGTCGTCAGGCATGGTGAGGCAGCAAGTTCGGATGTAAAGGCAGCTGAGGATTACCGCAAAACTTTTAAAGAACTGATAGCAGCTGAAGGATACAACCCCCAGCAAGTCTTAACAGTGACGAAACAGAGCTCTTCTTGAAGAAGATGCCGAGGAGGACCTACATAACGGCAGAGGAGAAGAAGATGGCAGGCCACAAACCTATGAAGGATAGGTTAACTCTCGCACTGTGCACCAATGTGAGTGGTGACTGCAAGATCAGGACGCTGCTGGTGTATAATTCTGAAAACCCCAGAGCCTTTAAGTCACATAACATTGTCAAAGAAAAACTGCAGGTTATGTGGAGGGCAAACTGAAAGGCGTGGGCCACCAGGCAGATCTTTGTGGAGTGGATAAACTTGGTCTTTGGTCCTTCTGTTAAAAAGTATCTCCAGGAAAATAACCTACCTCTGCAAGCCTTTCTCGTCCTCGACAATGCACCTGCTCACCCACCGAACCTGGAAGACGACATCCTTGAAGAGTTCATGTTTATTAAAGTTCTCTACCATCCACCCAACACCACCCCTATCCTGCAGCCCATGGACCAGCAGGTGATTTCTAATTTCAAAAAGCTCCTATTGTATGTCATTTATTCTTTGTTCCTCTATGCTTATGCTTTTTGATCACTGTACACCAATGCATTGGTGTTTTTTCTTGTCTTTCCACACTTAATCACAGCATCCAGGTTGCCATGACAATGGATGCGGTCGGCGCTGACACGGGCGCACCATATCCGGTGCACACTCTACGTCTTTCCGGCTGGCAGGACGTGCCGATGCTCCGTTCCTCAGCTCCTGGGTCGCATCTGGATGGGGTAAGTGGGTTTCTTTTCTCTATCCCTATATATTTTCATATTTTGTGCCATTGGCCCTGATCCAGACCTCCGCCCGCCGTCGCTAGGACGGCGGGCGTAAGCGTAAGATCGGCTGAAAAGCCGATCTGCGCATGCGCTGGGCAGATGTTGCCCGGTGTCGCTACGGCAACGCCCGTTCGTGGATCGGGCGTCCGTAGCAGCGCCGTAGGGACGCTGGAGGGGACGTCCCCCAGCGTCCCTACGTTCAGGTTAGTGTAGGTGGGCGGGGGGAGATAGTTTAATGAGGGCGGGCTAGGCGACCATACGCTCCTGTGCGAGCGTATGGCCCCTTCCTTACACCGGCTGA
>WWET01003878.1:102630-114286 GCA_011038615.1 Limnodynastes dumerilii | reverse complement strand
TATGCCCAAGGGTAAGTATACCCAACAACTCAGCACCGCCCAGCTCATTGCCAAGGGGGTGTAGGTGGACATGGTTTGGTCTATCCAAGCCTAGGCAGCCCTGCTTTATTGAACACTCCCTGGTGGTCCAGAGGGTGTCTTCTGTGCCAGCCACAGCCAGCACCTATCACCCAGGGACTATTCAGTTCTTTATTGGTCCCAGGCGACAGGCATCGCTGCAAGTTCTGCTATCCTGTATTGAGTTGTTCCTTGAGAACCCTGCTACCTTCTTCTTCTCCCTCTTCTACCTACTTCTTACCAGGTAATTTTCTTAAACTCTTATGACCGTGCCAGGATTGACTTTTGACCCAAGCATCTAACATCACACGCACAGCACATGCACATCTTTAAGATGGGTACCTACCCGCTTAAGCCCACAGCATTTGCAGTCACCATATAGATGTTCATAATATTGACAATACAGTTGACACCATAGATCGACTGTATTATTGGTCGACAAGTACAAGAAAAAACCACATTGGTTACCATGTTGGCTGCTAAATATTTGACATGTTAACCCCTAACTCTGCCTTCTCTACTCTGTCCCTTATCTATGTCCTTCTCCTCCAAGCTTTGGCACCCATCCATATCTGTGTCTTGCTACTTCCATCTGTCCACGGTTCTGTCTCGAGTCCTGCTCCTCAGTGCTGCTTCTTATATTGCTCAACCACTCTGTCTTTTGCTCTATCATGTTTCCTGTTCTTCCACTCTTTTCATTGTCTGTGTCCTACTCCTCCATCTAGGCTTCTAGGCTCTGTGTTTTGTCCTGCTTCTCTGTTAGGTGCAAGGTCAGGTGTTAGGGTTAGGATTAGATAACAAAACTGCTGCCCTCGCCTATAATGATACAGTGGGTGTATTTGAAGCATATTTTTTAAAATACACAAGGAGAAGACAATACTCAAACCAAACATTACACTAAATTAATTTCTGACAGAAAAGATGAAATAAAATATGACAGTTGCAGCCTGATTGTGCAAAACTATTTATTCTGATATAAACAGTATCTAGTATCAAGTGAGGAATATGTGAAACCTGCTATATTTCAGAAATGCGTAAATTTCAAAAAGGAAACAAATGTGACAAATCAGTCCATAAAAGAAGAATATGACTTTTATTTTTCTTGTCCAGAAGTCACGTGAATACATAAGTAATAAAGTAATAAATAAGGCAGTTAGCTAGCTTGATTTATTGCTTTATAATATCTGGAAATGCCATTGGGCTATAATTATTTAGTGGTAGGTAATTAATAATATTTTATATATACATTATTTAAAAATTATAGGTTTTTTTTGTTTGTTTGTTTTTTTTAAATGACCTTTCCACATTTATGGAGCACCTGCACACTTGTGCCGCATTGTCACATTGCTTTATGGCTTCAGCCATCTATTAAATGCATTTTATTATTTATTTAATAGATAACGTTAACATAACACCATGGATAAAATTGTGATTCTAGAGCTGGGCTTATGTGGATGTTGACCTTTCTTTTTTAAGAATCCAGGCATATAGAATAATAAACAAGGCACAATTTGGAGATTTTTCTGAAAACCCACAGAACCCCCGTAGACAGCACTAACATATAGTAAAGTCTTTCCTTTTCAAACTTCTACAACCAGACAATTCTGCTAAATTTAGACACGTGATGGCATGGTGAAGCTCATTATTGCCTGTCCATGAATGATGAAGCTCATTCATAGATACCTCATTCATAATTTGTGTATAGGAACCATTCATGGATTTAACACTTTTACCATACAACCTAGCTGGTCCACTTTGTGCTATATAACATTTCCCATGTTATATGAAACCCAATGTTCTATGACTCTCAGGGGCGTCACAACTTTTTTTTTTTTGGGGGGGACGAGAGCTTACCCCTCCCACTGGCGCCCCATCTCATCTTGGTGCGCCCCCCCCCGCGTTTTGGGAGTGCCACCAAAGGGTGTGTGGTTACCCATTGTGGGCGTGGTCAAACCAATGGGCGTGTGATCAACCCATCACGTCTGCAGCCACGCAGTACTCTGATCATGTCTCCAGCCCCCCCAGTATTCCCCATCATGTGCCACCAGCCCCTCCCCCAGTACTCCCTGTCTGACATGCACGTTTTATGGTCCACTAATGTGTAAGCTGGCCTGTGTGTGGTAAAGTAAGTGAGTTGACTTCTACTCACCTAACCCCTTTTACAGACACACAGTATACATTGATCCATGCTGGAACTAAATAGTCATAATTTATTTTCATTTTTTTTACATTAATTATCTGCATTACTTTTGCATTTAGGGATGTTTTTGCACATATTTTGAAGTTCTGATACAAATCTTAATATCTATAACTACTACAACTATCTTACTATTGGGACCAATATCATTTGAGTGTTGAAATTGAACATTCTTTTAACCACAATACAAAGGAAGCCGAGGCTTAAAATTAACACTTACCATGCCGCCGCCAATCAGGTCTACATGCGAGCATGTCCGCATCACAGCTGCCGGTCGGAAGCCCATCGATATCAGGAAGTGATGGCCAAAGGGCATCAGCAATCATGGCAACTCAAGAAAACAGCTGGTACACAAGAGCCATGTTGTCAGTGTCCATAGAAATCATCACCCTGGCCTTTCAATACATACTCCATGTGTTGTCTCCAGGATTCTAATAACCCCATGTCTCCCCAGCTTCCAGAAATCCCCCTGTCATCTCCCTAGCTTCCAATAACCCCCTGATGTCTCCCCATCTTCCAATAATCCCTCTCATGTCGCCCTTCAGCCTCCAAATAATGGCCCTTGTCTCACCCCTCAGCCTCTAAATAATCTCCTCATGTCGCCCCCTCAGCCTCCAAATAATCCCCTCATGCTTAGCCAGACTCCAAATAATCCCCTCATGTCGCCCTTCAGCCGCTTCTAAAAATCCCCCTCATTTCTCCTCAGCTTCCAAAAACCCCCCTCATGTCTCCCCAGTTTACAAAAATCCCCTTCATGTCTCCCAAGCCTCCAAATAATCCCCTCATGTCTCCCCTCAGCCTCCAAATAATGGCCCTCATGTCTCCCCTCAGCCTCCAAATAATGGCCCTAATGTCTCCCCTCAACCTCCAAATAATCCCCTCATGCCTCCCCAGCCTCCAAATAATCCACTCATGTCGTCCCTCAGCCTCCAAATGATCGCCCTCATGTCTTCCCTCAGCCTTCAAATAATGGCCCTCGTCTCTCCCCTCAGCCTCCTAATTATCCCCTCATGCCTCCCCTCAGCCTCCAAATAATCCCCTCATGCCTCCTCTCAGCCTCCAAATAATCCCCTCAGATCGCCCCTCAGCCTTCAAATAATCCCCTCATGTCTCCAAATAATGGCCCTCATGTCTCCCCTCAGCCTCCAAATAATCCCTCTCATGCCTCCCCAGCCTCCAAATAATCCACTCATGTCACCCCTCAGCCTCCAAATGATCGTTCTCATGTCTCCCCTCAGACTCCAAATAATGGCCCTCATCTCTCACCTCAGCCTCCAAATAATCCCCTCATGCCTCCCCTCAGCCTCCAAATAATTCCCTCATGCCTCCCCTCAGCCTCCAAATAATCCCCTCATGCTTAGCCAGCCTCCAAATAATCCCCTCATGTCGCCCCTCAGCCTCCAAATAATCTTCTCATGCCTCAAAATAATCCCCTCATGCTTAGACAGCCTCCAAATAATCCCCTCATGTCGCCCCTCAGCCTCCAAATAATCCCCTCATGCTTAGCCAGCCTCCAAATAATCCCCTAATATCTCCCCTCAGCCTCCCAAAGTCCCAATAATGCCCCTCCATTAATTTACCTTCTTCCTGCTGTTGTTCTCCTCAGCGGCAATCCCTCTCTTCTCAGCATGACGCTGACCCTGAGGTCGCGCCAGCATCACACTCTGTGCAGTCTACATAGCGGGGGATGAATGGCCTGGCGCCGCCTCCCCCTGTCAGCACTCCTGGGTGCCCAGGACTGCAGACAGAGGGAGTCAACGGGGACCCTTGCAAGCAGTCCTGGGCACACAAGACCACTTACAAAGGTTCCTGTTGCCTCCCCCTGTCTGCGGTCCTGGGCGCCCCCTTGAAATTTTTTTTGGGGGGGGGGGGCACGGTGCCCCGATGCCCATGATAACTCTTAAGCTTCTAATGGTACTCTCACCCACCCAATCTGTTTGTTACTACCCAGCCTGATTTTACATTATTTGTTTAAAATTGTAAAGCGCTAAGTAACAAGATGGATTATATAAAAACCTGTTAATAAAATAATACATTAATTAAGCTTATTCATGGTTGCCCATCTGGTCAGGATTAGCAAAGAGGAACAAGGCAACCTAGGTGACTCTTCCCTCTAAAGCAACCCTCTGCTAGAGTGATTGTTAATTCTACCTTTTCCATGTCAGTGACATGCCAGGAGTGTGGTAATACTACATATACATACATATACATCACACCACTGCACCATCTGCCTTCCACTCACATGGACAAAGTATACTGGGTATAGGCAACTAACTTCAAATCCAAAAACACATTCAGTCTCCCTAATTTATTTTATTTAAATACCAGATCTCAATTTGTTATTACATTGTGTACAAAAAAGCACTGTACAGCATACATTACATATATAATAGTTACTAATCTACACATAATAAGAACGTAACATTTATGAATTAGTAGTTCATTTTTCTCATGTGTGCATTTACAGAGTTTCAACCAAACTGAAGGTCACATTTTTATATATATAGTGGTTATTGATTGATCATTTCCTTATTTCTGCTAGTGATGAATTCTGTTGCAGTGACTATAATAAATTTACAAGGATAAGCAGTGACATTTATTGGTGGAATCATAGAATATTCAGCAGGGGGAGTGATAAGAAGGAGGAGTTCACCTTCCTGGATGTTTGCCCTCTTCTGTATAAAAAAAAGTCTCAGCAGAGATGTGATCACACTGAGGTAAAGATGACATTCTCCTACTTGTTTTTTGTCTTCACTCTGCATGTTATCACATTGGCATCAGCCTCAGAAGGTAAGACAGGTCTATTTTTTTCCTGCATCCCTGGGTCTTCTGCAGAAAAATGCTTTGCTCACTGTTCTCTGGATCAAAGAGGACAAATCCATGCAAACAAACGGGGCTCATATATAATTTAACTATTTCACTTTTTATTTTTATACTGTAAGACTGTAAGGCAAGAAATGATGAATTACATATTATGTAATAGGAGAAATATTTCTCTCCAGCATTGTTTCATTTAGCCAGTTACAATAAGGATTAAATATATATTATAACACTTTTATCTAGGTCAATACTAAAAATTACTATGTACAATACAGAATGGAGCAGGGGTTAAAGTTCTTGTGTGATTACTTATCAATAGATACATGTAATCTGACAAGTGTCTTTTACGTCACATGAGAAAATAAATGTATGAATCCATAGATTATTGGTTTACACGATGATGTACAATTTGTACACAGTTGTTTTCATGATATTGGTTTACAAGAAGTGATCATTGAGATAACTATCAAGGTGCTGTAAGAAAAGAAATGTATACAAAATTGTATACAATTTCAGCTATTTCCCTGCAGGTTGTAGTGTAACATATAATGTATACACAGGGAAGCAGCCTGGTTAGACCTGGTTACAAAAAGTTTCAATTCAGAATATAAGCTTTTTTTTTTATAAGTGGTTTATTCTTTTACACTTAATACATTGCTAGAGTTTGTCAATGTTATATTGATATGATATAGAGTCACATCTCCCTCTCTCTGATTTATTTAAAAACCTATAATTATATACTCGTATAAAAGGCCATACCACTACTTTCCCCACTGCAGCTTGCCGAAGTCAGGTGACCTTCTTCATTCAGGATCCTGCTCTACATGTGTAAGACCACTGTACTTCTACAGTCTTGCACTTATGGGCAGTTGTACAAGTAAATACAGTTGTTAGACTTTTTTTCTGTATTTTAATGTCAGTACCATGACTAAAAATGACAATTCTCATAGTGGCTGATCCAGAGTTTAAGTATAGTCGATACACAAAAACGTGGTTGTCTTATCCAGCATATCAGAAAGCAATAATAATAGTCTGTACAGTATATTGCATGCAGTGTGTTTTAAAACTTGTTTTATACTTTTATTTGACTCTTCATATTGTTAGGTTTGTATTATAACTGAGTTTAGGGGTTTTTTATTGGATAAAAATCTCGGGCTTTATTTCAGGAAAAAGTGTACTGAAACCTGTCTGCAGATGTGCTCCCTGCACTGAAACTCTCAGATCGTTATCCTAATATAGTGGAAAACTTCTTTACACTTAATCAACACTGGATAAGGGACTGGATTCACAACACCGCAGTTTTTTACTTACGTGCCTATTTTTCCGTTTTTAGCTACCACACATGCATAGTAACTATTTTACGCTATCTGTGTAAAGAAACGCTATGTAGATAGCATTAAATATATAGATGCAAGATAGTTTTAGATATAGATGCATCAAATGCAGGTTATTTCTTCTGCTTTATTGCTAATTTTCTCCATAAACACATTCCTTATCTTGGTAAATACATCTAGAGTAAAACTTAAGTGATAACAGCAGCAGGACAGCTTTGAATGTAAACATATATCTACTGAAATGTCTTGTTTCTTCTGTGACTTTAAACATTTGACTCCTGCTTTCTCTAAGAGCTTTCCTGTGTAATTTGCCACCCAAATCTAAATATGTAGTTTATGGTATTTAGAAATGCTTGCTGCCAGTGCTGTAACTACAATGGGTGCAGGGAGTGTAGTTGATATAGGGCATGGGGAAGAGGGGGACCACGGCAACCAGCCCCCTATACTTGGAACTCTAAGCAAGCTGTCATAGCAAGCTGTCATAGGCTTGCAGATTAAAACAGCGTTCACTTCCAGTCCATGTATAACTGGGTTTGGAAAAGTGGAGATGTTGCCCATAGCCACCAATCAGAATCTAGCTGATAATTTCTAGCATGTAACAGGAAAGTGAGAGCTAGAATCTGATTGGTTGCTATAGGCCAGTGCTCCGCAACCGGTGTGCCACAGCACACCAGTGTGCTGGAGCAAGTTCCTATGTGTGCCGCAGGCCTATCATCCCCCGACTCGGCCCGCTATGATAAAAAACAAATCAAAGAAAAATCTAAGAAAAAGTATAACACGGAGCTGCTGCACAAGCGCAGCAGCTCCTGTCTTATGATCGCCGCAGGGGATTCACGTCTGGCCGTTAGAGCCAGCATGGAAATAAGCAGCAGCAGCTTTAAAATTCAGAATGCCCGCCCCCCTTCCCCCTCACATGGGTAATGACAGCCTGAAAGAGCAGCACCGATCCTTCCCTCACGGTGCTGACAGCTCAGTAAAGATTTCCCCGTGCCCTCCTCCTCAGCCCAGCACTGATTCTAACTTTCCCTCTGTCCCTCACACGGACTGCTGGCACAGCTCAGCAAAGATTTTCCCCTCGCATCAGTCCTCACATTCCTCTCTAACGACAGAAGACAGAAGAGGAGCCTGAGAACTGGGAATGAGGTAAGCTGCACTTTTATTTATTATTACTGTTTCCTGTGTGTATGGGCCTTATCCAGACCCATGCTTGCAGGCGAGCTAACGCTGATTGTATAAGCGTAAAAACGGCAGTAAAAACGCACTGCGCATGCGCATAGTGACAACTTCCAGTCGTTCCAAAGACCTTTTCGTAGCGGCGATTCTGGCGTCCGTATTGTTTGCGTTTTTTCCGACAACGGGGCGTGTTTATAGTATGAAGTTAGTACGGACGCTGGAGTTAAGGAATGTAGGCGGGGGGAGCCATTTAAATTGTATAGTATGGGCGTGCTAAGCGTCGTTTATACGCAATGAACGTACGGACGGCCGCGGGAACAAACACAAAAGTTAGGGTAGGGTTTGTCGAGCGTATGGATGCTAAACTAGGTACGAGCAAGGGGAGTACCTATTGGCGTGCATCGGTGGTACGTTTGGCAATAATAGGCTACGCACACCAGCGTAGGTCTGGATCAGGCCCTATGTGTGTAAATTTATGTATGTGCTACATTAGGGTTGCCGACTTTTGCCAGCTTCCCTCTGGGAGGGAAGCGAGCAATGCATGCAGGAGGTGGGGCTTAATTACGCGTTTTATGCAAATTGTGTCATTAAGCTCCGCCTCCTGGATCATACTTACCCAGTTTTAGCTTAAATAGGCATCGGGACGGGGCTTGATGGCGCAAATTGTGTCATCAAGTCGCTCCCTGGCTCAGCCGGGCGTGACGTCATCGCTCCAGCATTCAGGGTGAGGAGCGCGCTGAAAGGAGCTCGGGGAGCCAGAAGAAAGAAAAGAATACCAGAAGATACCAGACAGAGCAGAATACCGAAGATAAAAGACTAAAGAAGAGCAAATAAAAGGTAAGTAAAGGAGCAAAGGGGGCAGTGTGTGTATTGTGAAGGGACAGCGTGAGTGTATGATAAAGGGACGCAGTGTGTGTATATATGATGAAGGTAGCACAGTGTGTGTGTATGATGGAGCAGAGTGTGTGTATGATGAAGGGGGCACAGTGTGTGTGTGTGTATATGATGAAGGGGGCACAGTGTGAGTGTATGATGAAAGGGGCACAGTGTGATTGTATAATGAAGGGGGCACAGTGTGTGTGATGAAGGGGGCACAGCGTGTGTGTGTGATGAAGGGGCACAGTGTGTGTATGTGTGATGAATGGGGGGAAAGTGTGTGTGTGTGTGATGAAGGGGCAGTGTGTGTGTATGTGTGATAATTGGGGGGAAAGTGTGTGTGTATGTGTGTGTGATGAAGGGGGCACAGCGTGTGTGTGTATGATGAAGGGGGCACAGCGTGTGTGTGTATGATGAAGGGGCACAGTGTGTGTGTATAATGAAGGGGTAACAGTTGAAGGGGGCACAGTGTGTGTGTGTGTGCTGAAGGGGTAACAGTTGAAGGGGCACAGTGTGTGTATAATGAAGGGGTACAGTGTTTGATGATGGGGCACATTGTATGATGAAGGGACACAGAATATGATGAAGGGGCAACAATTGAAGGGGGCACAGTGTGATAATCAAGGGGGTTGATTAAAAGTTGTAGTTAATATTAGTCATAGTTAAAAGCCAACATAGTTCATTTTAGTTATAATTAAAAAAAACATTATTAGCTGCAATGTTAGATTTATCAAATAGGCTTAGCTGTGCCAAGGGTGAAAAAAGGTTGAGGAGCACTGCTATAGGCAACATCTCCACTTTTCCACCTTCACTTTTGTGCCCTCCAGATGTTACGCTAGTGTTACAATAGTAACACTAGTGTAGCAAGTATCGTACAGAACTGTGTACGGAACGTCCCCTCTGCCCGCTATAGTGGGTGGGGGTAAGCATGGTAAGTGTGGGGGCTCCCACACTTGTGGTAATCAGCGGTCAGACGGACCTCTGATCTGCAAAATTTACTTAAGGCAAGCTGCCATTAAGCCCACACGAGAGGAAGCAGTGACAGGGGGCGTTCACACCCCAGTCTCTGTCGAATGGACAAACATACGGAAAGCGTGCGTCCGGTCAGAGAGAGAGAGAGATGGAGAAACTGAAGGAAATGGCAGTTGTTCAAAACAGCATAGTTTTTTTGATAGCATCGCTGTGGTCCAGTCTTTCTTCAAAATTTACCAGAGCAGGGACTATGGGGCTTATTCAGCGTTAGAAGTAACTGATTAAAAAGGTGTAAATCTCAACCTGCACAAACCATGTTATAATTTAAGGGGTTCAAATTATAAAATAAAAATGTTGCATGCAGGGAAAATACTGGGTGATTTTGCCTTCTGCTAACAGCTGTATTTTAAACCCAAATTTAGAGCTGACCTATAAAACATTCTCTCTCATAATTCTGTCTGCACAGTTTACATTTGCCTCTCCCTGCAGTTAAAGATGTTTTTACCAAGATGCATATTTGCTCTTTTTTTTTGCTATTACTGTCATCTCTGGATCAGCCCCCATGACTGTCATTTCTTTCAGCCATATATATTACTGTGTATCATACTGTACTAAAGTGGATTTTACAAGATCCCAATATAGTTCCATTTTTGTGCACAGGAAAATAGTAATATTTTGCACCTTCGTCATTTGCCGAAGGTACAAGGCTCTACAGTGGGACATAAAAAGGCAAAATTAAAAATACAAAATGTTCTGCCCCTGTATGCGTAAAGCCGCTCAGGCATTTCTAAACCATATGCTTTACTGTAAAAAAAAACCTGTTTTTAGTCTTGCTACAGACATTCTCACTACATATGAGAAACTGTACGATACAAATATGACATTTCACATACTGTAATGATCTCTTCCTTTACATGCTGATGTCCTTAACTGAATGGAGGTCAGTTGTGTAGTAGTAGTGGATTAAAAACACTCAAACAGGAGAAGTCAAATTAGATCAAATGACATGAATCCCCAGGACAAAAAAGCACATGGGCATCTAAAAATAGAGATCCATAGTTTTGTTTCCTTCAGGTGCTGTTATTTTTTGCCTAGTAGCGCATATCCCTTCCAATGATTTTATATTAATCAGTGGAAAGCGCTGTTACCTTGCATTGAAACCTTGTTCACCCCCCCCCCAGAAAAAAAGGACTCCAGTTTACAAAAATAAGACATTTAAATAAGATGCTTATTGTGGTTGTCACTAATTAATGCAATATATGTGGGAAAGGATAAATGTTTAATTGGCATAGTTTGTAGCAAACTTTCAAGCACATGATGTGGGTTTATATTTACAGTTTTATAAAATGACCCTTGTTTTGTTTGACAAATTGACTGTGATATCTAATTGCTTGCATCAAATCACCATTAATAAAAAAAAATAACACAAGGTTGTATTGGTTTAATTTAGCTAACTAACTTACAATGAAGATTGTAAAATGAACAAAGTACAAATACCAACATAAAACAAATACAGCTTTCCCTTTATCACGCCGACAAAGTGAATTGCTTAGAATCTTCCCATATGGAAGATGTTATAGCAAAATAGGTCAGTCAAGATACCTACAGTGATCTTTGATGATTATTAATTAAGGTTCGCATAGTGAGTCCATATATCAGATTTTCATCATGACAACTGTCAAAAGTGTTCTGCTTTTTATAATAACCAAATTAATCATTACAAGACCTGGGGTAATCTGATTACAGAAGTAACAAGTCATCATGGACTGATTCCAGAGCGTGAGAACACAGGGAAACAGGTGGAAATTTATTTTTGGCCAAAACCATGTTGCATTTTAGGGGATAGCAAATTTTATTTGTTGCAAAAAGTGTAGTTGAGGTGTGATATTTCTGCCCAAGTCTATATAAAAGTTTACACATAAAGTTGGACTGTATTGTTGTGCAATAAGAAAAGGCAAATTATTCTCCCTGCAGGCAAAAAAATGTTTGACTCACGCTAAAAATAAACATAGATTTGCTCAGGTGTAATGAACCATATGGTTTCCTCTTATATTTAAACGCTGAACCTGGTCCCACATTATTCATTATGTTTTAATCACTGTTATCAGCTTCAAACTACTTTTCCACCCTCTTATCATTCTGCATGTAGTGTGTCAGGATGTATATTTCAAAGTACAATATTCATCATGCAATTTTAAAACCATATTGATCAGTTAGCATATATACA
>WWET01003878.1:71140-92715 GCA_011038615.1 Limnodynastes dumerilii | reverse complement strand
GTGGGTTGAGAGTCGGGTATTTCTCCAATATATAATGTGTTTGTGTGTGGCTGTAGGTGGAGGGAGTATTGAGGGTGAAGTAAAATGATTGCTGTGATAAGTGTGCTGGTGGTATTGCTGTCATGTAGTAGTAGAAGTCACATATTGCAGCAAAGTGTTATTGCTGCAATATGTGAGGATGGTGTGGGGTATTTTTTATAAAATTGTATCTCAAATTGATAAACACTCATAATACCCCCACTTCTAACTTCCCACTTTGAGCACAGAGTTTTGACGTTCTTTACTGGCTATGGGCCAGATCCAGAGCTACGTTTCCATAACGTTTCTTTGCGTAGCGTATTTACCATGCACTCCCTTCGCATGTACGCACTTTGCCCGTTTTATGCTTTCCAAACCCTACCTTAATTTTACACAGCGTAACTATTGACGTACGTATAGGCCTGATATACCTAACTGCCTAAGCACGCCCATACTGTACAATTTAAATGCTTCACCCTGCCTCTGAAGCGTAATTACGGGTGTCACATGCCCTTTCATGCATTGTTACGCTGCTGATATGTGACTGGCCCGTACGCTCTGAGTTACGTGGCATAACATCTGCCGCACGCATCCGCGGTAAACACTAATGTACAATTTTACGTCAATAGCTAGCGTAAAATCGCTCGCGTACGTAGCTCTGGATCTGCCCCTATGTATGTATTTTAAAACTTCTTTAACAAAGTGATGATTCTGTTCATTTTCTTTCAGGCTGGTGCTATGACGTTCAAGTACCACCGGATCATGCTTGTAAAGGTAAATGAATGTAACTAAAAACTAATTTTACTAATGCTATAGAGCACTATCTGTGTTGTGTTTGGATCAGTTAGACTAAAATCCCTGGGTTTCATTGAAGTCACATGGGTTGCTGAGCCTTTCAGTCTATAGTTTAACATGGGGCTCTATTTACCAATATCATTTTCATGCGATAGTGCCAGTTTTGAAGTGAAAACTGGCATTATCGCTTAAAAATGAAGTTATTATTTACAAACCATGGTTCCCCACAGTTTCCATGGCGATCCATGTAAATATTGTCTGTCTTCACCGGCCCGTTCTTTTCAGAGTGGACTGGCGGTTCATGATATTTACTAATTGCCGGTGGGCGTAAAAATAACTCCCAGCATAAAAATAAAATATATGGGAAGACATATGGAATACATATATACATTTAAAAAAAATACATTTTTTTAATTAATAAATGTAATTTTTTATAACTAAATAAAGAACAATAATATTAAAATATAAAAAAGAAGACAAAATTAGACTTACCTGTCCAGGGCGATGCGGCTGACTGCCGATTTCCAAGTCCTGGCATGAACACACTGTGCATGTGCAGTGTCTTTCATGTCGGGACTTGAAATATTCAAAGTCCCCAAAAGGAGACCCTTCGCATGTGCAGGACTTCATGTATATGATCATCGCAGATCATTGTGGGTCCTCGCAGGAGGGGTAAGTCTTTGTAAATACGGTAAATAAAGCTGCCAGGCTAACAGTGAAGATAAGCCAGCCTTATGCTGTTTGTAAATAGAGCCCAAAGCATTATTTTGCATTAGTGCATTTACATTAGTGTGTGTTTGTCAGGTCTGTAACTAGAAATTTTAGTGCCAGAGTCAAAAAGGAAAAATGGTGCCCCCTGACACTGAATTCACTAATTAGAAAATATAAAAATAGCTTACTCCCCACAGTAAATAATTAGATTAAAAAGTAACATCAGAATTATGGGCCGTATTCACACATAAGATCCGCACCTAACTCACCCATCCAAGTGCCTTTGGGCTACCTTATCTTACCTTACCTTGCCGTGTGTAGTTTCCTTCTTAAGAAGACAGCATACCGCTTTCTAACTAAACTACCATGTGTGGCCTTTAAAGACTGCACAGAGGCAATCTAGGCACTTAACAGGTACGTAGATTGTGTAAATGACCTACTACGCATGTGTAGTAGGTCATTTCTTAAATCTACGCACCTAGGAAGCCGGAGCTTCTTATGTGTGAATGCGACCCAATGTGAGGTAATCTACAGGGCATAATGCTTTTAAATGGTTTCTCAAATCTAATACCCAAGAACCATATTTAGAGATCCGTTTTTATAAAAGTACGCAATTAAACGCACGCACATAGCAAGCCAAAACCCCCGACACTCCCCTCTCCCAGCCGTGTAATCGTAGAGTTCCACATCCATAGACCACTCTGTTGTTTATGTGTGTCCTTCCGTGCGTATATCTCTTCCATACGTGCAATTCATTATACACCCGCCCTCAAGCGTTCATTTAAATACCTCCCCCACCCACTTTCATGTAAATTTTCAAATACGTATTTCAACCCCGCCCAACCATAGTTATGCCCCCAAGTGCCTAACGCACTTACGTACGCATATTCTACGTAACTTATGTAAATAAGGTTACGTATGTGCAGTTAAAACGCACCTAATAGTACGCACACAACTCCACGTGAAAATGGATCTCTGAATACGGTCCCAAGTCATTTACAGTGTCCTTAATCCTGTATATTTAATAATCGTAAAATATTTGAAGTTCTATTAACAAATAAAAAAATGCGGTACAGTTGTCTATTCGAACTCCTTCTAAACTTGATTTTGTTTTGTGCTTCTTGCTCTCAGGACCGAATGAATGGAAAGACATTGAGTCTTGTGGGGGAAGCAAACAGTCCCCAATCAACATTGTAACAGGAAAAGCCTCTTATATTTCAGAACTGAAATCATTTTCTTTTAAAGGGTATGATGAGGAAAAGGATTGCAATTTAAAAAATAATGGTCATTCAGGTAATTATAAATAAATGAATGTGATAGAACATGGGTATTTTCACACTTTAATTCTATAGGAAGCTGTATTGTACACCAGGGTTGCCGACTTTTTAAAGCTTCCGGGAGAACCTGGAGGGAAGCCATAGCTTGCTGCAAAGGGGCATGGCTTAATAACGAGATTTATGCAAATTGCGTCATTAAGCCCCGCTCCCTGCCAGTCATTCATGTAATCTCTAGTGTTACATGGGATGGACGGGGCTTGATGACATCATCAAGTCCCGCCCATCCCTAGTAACTCTAGGGATTACAATTGTAAAAGATAGCTGGTCAGGGCTTGTGGGAGCTTTGCCAGCTCTCCCGGGATACCGGGAGAATTGACCAAATTTCGGGAGTCTCCTGGATATTCCAGGAGAGTCGGCAACCCTGTTTTACACTAATAGAACAATATAGAAACATAGAAAGTGATGGCAGATAAGAGCCACATGGCCCATCTAGTCTGCCCATTTGTTTTTTCAAAACTATACTGACCCTAGACCTTATTTACCCTCAATTTGGTTTACAATTTAGGATACCTTTATATTTATCCCAAGCATGTTTAAATTGTTCTACTGTATTGGCCTCAACCACCTCAGATGGGAGGCTATTTCACTTATCTATCACCTATCACAAAATCTAATTTGTGATTATGGGTGACAATGGGTATGTGTAGGGTTGCTTGTATACACTTTTTTTTACATTGGGCTGGATCCAGACTTAAGTAAGTTCTTGAAATTAGTTGCTCCTAGGCTAAACCATGTTGCAGAGGGAGTCAAGTTAATTGTATTCTTTGCATGAAGGGATATATCTTTGATTTGCTTAATGCACACAGATACTGACCCACTGATGGTGGGTTAGGGTAAGGCTGCGGGGAAGGGATGGTCAGGGTCAGGCTGCGGGGAAGGGAAGGTTAGGGTAATGGAAGGGGAGGGTTAGGGTTAGAATTAGGGTATGGGTTGGGGTAGTTTTCAGGCTTACCTTTCGGAGTACCGTGTCCGTGGATCGATTGCTGTGCCTCATCAAGGCATATGCAATCGAAATCCCAGCCTGTTCGAAATTGGCTTGGAGAAAACAACCCTATCGAAATAGGGCCATTCTTTCCGGGGACCCACACCCGTTCCATGCAACATCTGCGTACATGTACTCAGAATTTGCCAGTTTTTTACATCATTGATGTCTTAAGAGTCCTTATTTGGAATCTAAGGACAATTTCAGAATCTTGTTCTAAACCAAGATGCTGGTAACTGTTGTAGAATTTGACCATCTATGGCTCTCGGAAGTATTATCTTAGATGGAAAAATGCAGGTTCGTCCCCCCTTGCCGGTCAAACTGTCGACAGGTCAAAATTGTAGACAGGGCAAAATGTTGATTTATTACCTATACATTACATATATATTATTACATTTCTGAAGGTTTTTTTTTACAAACAGCCTGCATTAAATCAAGTTTGCAAATGTTACAAACAACTGTTAACATAAAACTCAGCTGTCGACATTTTGACCTGCTGATCTCCTTTTCTGGTTTATGGTTGAAATATAACCTATAATTTGCTTTTCTGCTGATAGTTCAGTCAACCATTGTCATGTGGATTTACAACAAAATAAGATGAGCTTTTCATAGCTCATGTACAGCTTACTCAGCTGTGTCCCACTTACTGTAACAGACCTTGACAGGCAACATCTAGCACTCAGAACTGTCGCATTACTTTTTGAGCAGGATATATTTACACCAATAATGCTTAAACACTGAAAATCAACTTATTTCCCCTTTTTGACCAATATAAATATAGAATGGTAACTATAGAGGATTGTTTTTGCTTTTAAATGCAATATATATTTATATTGCAAGACGAAACATAATCTCAGTTTGTGATGTCATTTTTGCCTTTCTAGTTTAAGTAAATGTGTCACTCACGGGAATAATTAACCTAATGTCTAGTTCCCTTTAAGGTTTTCTTTGATTGTGAAGGACATCTGGAAGGCAGGGAGGGCTATGGGTTATAGGGCAGCCATATTAACCACAAGAATTCTTATATATGCCATATTATATCAAATAATACACAGAAATTGATATTTAAACATAATTTAAATCACCTGACTGAACTGGCGGGCGCATGCGCCCTTCAGATGTTACACTAGGATTACTATAGTAATCCTAGCGTTTAAAGAATCGGACGGAACTTTGTTCCGTCTGAGCCCATTTGCGTACAAATGGGCTGTGCTTCCCTTCCGCCCGCTATAGCGGGCGGTGGGAAGCATGTAAGGTGTACAGTGTGGGAGGGGGCTCCCACACTGTAGCGGATCAGCGGTCGTACGGACCGCTGATCCGCCCGTCGCATTTAAGGCAGGCTTATGGTTTTCTACCAACTAAGGGCATTTACATTAAGATGGTAATTCAAGTTGTTCTCCTTTTTTATGTTTTATTATTAACAGCTAATAATACTGCTTTGTTCTCTGTGTATGTGTTCACCCCAGAGCCCTTGTGGATGACTGTCATATTCAGAATATTTCATTTGCAAGGATTCCAGCACTGTGCCGTCGGAAATGCATCTACTTTAAATGTGCTGGAACAAGTTCATTTTTATGTTAATACAAACATTCTCAGGCCTGGATTATTGTGTTTGCAGTACATTGAATTGTACAGCTCCCCACAGAGGCTTTCTCCCTCTTCCGTGGAAGAATGAACTGTCACAGCATGACATATTTATGCAGTTCCAAATAATCTCTGTGGACGCCAATTCAAAATAAATCAGGCTCATCGCTTACTTGAAGACGCCCCGCTTCCCTTCAGTGGAGTTTCAAGAAGTGCAGTACCAGTTAACTGGCAGCGTTTACTGCGTCTGATAGCAATGTACCCTCTGCAGATTAAAGTACACCTGCCACCGACTCCCTGTGGTGGCAGCCATTTTGGGGACTGGGCCAATATTAGTGAGAATGCAGCCAATCAATTCACTAGGAACCAGTCACGTGATTAAGGCTTGAAATCAATGTGTCTGCTGTAAGATGTCTGCCAGTTTTGTCTCTAGATGACCAGTTTAATGACATTTTATATCATGAAGCCTTAATACTTGGTTTTGCAGAAGGGTTCTTATTATTTATTTTTATTTTGACTCCGTCCGAAATGTCTTATAAATGCAAGAAAAGACATCATGCTGCTTTCTTTTCAACAACTAATAATGTATTTCCTTATTTACTTTGATGTGACTAAGAAATTGAAGACTTTATGACCTGATATGCAATTAGTATTTTAGTTGCTAGCAGGCAGTAGCTTGATTAGTAATTAGTGCATTAGCACACTATAGAGGGGTCATGTGACCCTATCTCATACGGTAACCAATATATTCAGTCACAGTCAATTAATGTTGGCTACTACAATTCTTCTGATTAGCCACTTGTAGAATAATCTTGGATATCTGCAATTTGATCACATGATGGCAAGATGTGATGCAAGGCCAATGGACAGCTATATTGCTTCTTAAAATTGACTACCTACACTGTTATAAACACAGGTTTCCTGTCTGTATCAGAGAGTCAATGCTTCAGTGCACACACCTCAAAGTGGTGTAGGTCTCTGCTGAGAATGGCCCTATTTTGAAAGGGACGTTCTCTCATGTGCCATGTGGCTCTTATCTGCCGTCACTTTCTATGTTTCTATGTTTCTCCTGGCTGGGAAATCGATTGCTTTTGCCTCGAAGAGGAAAAGCAATCAATCCCCGGACTGCCGAAGACATATCAATTTCAAGTTATCAAACTCTGGATACAGCTACTTTTTTTTTTACCTAACTCACCCTTCATGATAGTAACAGACAGCAGGAGATATCGGAGAGGAGAATGGGTGTGGGGCTTGATGGCCCAATTTATGCAAATTGTGGCATCAAGTACCGCCCACTATCGATACATTAGTGTTGACAGACACTTGAAATCATGGTCTCAATCCCGAGTGCCTGAAATTTCGGTAATCTCCTGAATGTTCCATGAGAGTTGGCTACCCTGTTTTGTCTAAGCACGGTAACCTTTTATATATGTGGAATAATGCAGTAACTCTTGGGAACCTTCTTGTAGTCTATCACTGTGGAAGGGACCAGTGTAGCCTCTGTAGAGAGGTCTTCCCCTGTGTGTGTGTCTTAGGCCTCTGGAATTTGAGATCTTTGCCAAGCCAGGGTGAGCGCTGCCATGTTTCCGGCTATTTGCTGTCCTCTATCTGAGCAGCTGTTAATAATTGCTTTGCTCCCTTTCCTCTTTCTGGGCGGAAATGAAAGCCATAAAACCCACAGTTGTAATGATTGAACTTTCACACATTTTTCACCAGTGATGAGAGAGTCATTGGGAAGGTGCCTATGTGAAGTGCAGAATCAATGTAGTGAGTGAATGGCCTGTTGGTTGTCTTATTTTATTTTGTTTTATTTTTTTTGTAACCTGTAACTGGATCCAGAATGTAAAAATCGGTGGAAAGTTACACCTGGGGAAAACCATGTTGTTTTTCAGTGGGGGTCCAATGTATTGATTCTTAGCATGCAGGGAGATTACTTTACTTATTGCACACAGATACCTGATCAGCTTCACTTTTAAACTGCTATTTAGACTTGAGCTGGGAAACCTCATCTTTTAACTATAATAATGTTGCAACAACTGAAATTTGACTCCCCTGAAATCAACATGGCCCAGGTGTGTGCTGCGCTTCTAAACAATTATATGAAATGTGTGCAAGTGTATATATAAACGGAGAGGTGCAGCCAAGGACCAAAGTGACCACTGTGTAACTACAAGGAAGAAAAGACAGGTCTGGCGCTCCAAACACACATTATATAACACTATGTGTCAGCACATACATAAAAAGGAGCTTCAGTTCACAATATAGCTGTGCTGGGTTTTGTAACTGTTAGTTTACTTTGGGAGCCTGGCCCCATATAGCAAATGGACAGAGACTCCTCTACAGGAGGTGCCTTGACGCTGGGCAGGTGAGCTTAATCCAATATAGCTATATTGTGAACTAAACCTCCTTTTTATCTATGTGCTGACACATAGTGTTATATAAGGTTTGTTTGGAGCGCCGGACCTCTCTTTTGCTCCTTTTAGGAACACTTTTCTGTTGCCTATAGCACAAATATTGTGAACCACTTTAAATCTAAAATTGCAATAAAACACTTTTTCTCTCTTCAGTTCCTCAATTTAAATTTGCCCTCCCTTGCAATTTACCATAGTTTTGCCCAGGTGTATATTTCCACCTGTTACTCTTAAGCTCTGGACCACGTGCGATTATTCAGTTATCAGGAAATCAGGCATAAAAACGTCTATTACAACAGCCAGAAACATCATCAGGCTTCAGACATCTGTACAACACGTCTTAAGTGCTAGGCTACCTTACCCTCCATGGCTTTGGCCTAGGTTCTATGGGGACACTCATCTAGTACTGATTAAAATACATAGAAGTGCATTAAGCAGTGAAGAGATGTATTACTGAAATGGCTTTACACACAGAACGTGAGGACTGTTTCAAAGCCTGTGAGGGCAAACCCTAACCCTAACCACTGACATCGTTCTATGATCTACCACTGAAGTAGCTGCAGAACATCAGTCAGTGTAAAATCAGTCACGGGTCCACATAAACAACATAGAGACTTCTTCCTTCTGATAGGTGACCAGGACATGTGGCTGATCCAGAGCTGAAAAGCCGATCTACGCATGCGCCGGGCAGATGTTGCCTGGCGTAACTACGGCAACGCCTGATCGTGGATTGGGCGTCCGTAGCACCAGCGTAGTAACGCTGGAGGGGGCGTTCCCCAGCATTACTACGCTGTAGTTAGTTTAGGGAGGCGGGGGAAGGGAGAGTAATGAGGCTGGGAGGGCGGCGTTATCGTAACAACGCCGCCGTCCCAGCGTAGTTACCCTCGCTTATGCTGGCTGAAGTTAAGGTAGCCTTCAGCCGGCGTAAGCGAGGGTAAGTACGCTGGGGGCAGGGGTGTGTCAGGGGGAGTCCACGATGTAACGCTCAGCGCTACATCGTAGCTCTGGATCAGGCCCATTGAGTGGAATATTCAACAATTAAGTACAGATATTCTCATGTCTTATAGAGCCAACGGATAAGTCACTCATGGATTTGACACCCATTATCTGAGTAGAGAATCGTTATAATGGAAGAGAGGTGATGGTGGGGTATTGAAGGAAGAGGGAGAAAAGGAAAGGAAGGGATATGATATTTTTTACTTTTTTTCAATTTACTTAATAGTCATAGTACTCAAACTACAATAAGCTTTTGTGTCCTAATGTAAGCTATCTCAATATGTTGATGATGTACATTATTATTCTGTATATTATTTTCCTGATGACTTGATTGCTTACACTGCAATGATTGCTTAGCACAGTTTATGGATTGCTATGATGACCTTCCAAAACATTTGAAGTGCTATGAAGTGTATATTCTCAAGTTATTTAAAGCATATTAATTTATTAAATGTGTATACAGTTGTTTCATAATATCTAGAAAAAAAAGTATAGCTATCCATGGAACTGTAAACTTCAAAATATGACTGTGTAATCACAAAGTTCTGCATTTGCATTTTAATAATTTATAAAACTATCCTGAAAAGTCATTAATGTTTAAAAGATGCCAAAATACAAAGAAATGAATCAAATAACACATGGATAAAGGTTTGCAAAGCAAACATATACAGAGGCCTGGAGTTCATGACAGCAGTTATAATGTGACACTGCATCAATTGTATTCAAATCAAAATTTCTCCTGTACCATATACTGTGGCTACTTAACAATATTCACATAAGATTATGTGCAAAACAGTTGTATGTTTCATGATTGATAATAAAATGGTAATAGAAAAAAATGTAAATGATTATATATATTTTTTATTTCAGGAGGGTACAGCAGAAAATCCTAACTATAAGGGCATAGTCGATGGTCTGAAACAAATTCGTCAATATGGTATTATACAAATATTAAATTGAATATGCTAAGTGAATTCAATTCATTCTTTGAATCAATTGTAATTGTATGATAATATTCTTTAAATGCCATTCAAAAACATGAATCCAAAACTGCAATAAAAGACTACCTAATTCACATCTGGTATATGTAAAGGCACACAATTACATAGTTTATGTAATATCATCAGACATGAGGCAGATTAATTATTATTTAAGCAACTTACACTACTCTCCCTTTTTTCAAGATAGCAAAAGTCTCTTTCTGTGCCTAATGAAAACTTCTTATGTCTGCCATAACTCTACTGTTCTCTTCATTCTCTGCTTCCTCATTCTCACAAGATACAACAGATAAAACACACTTCTTTGCCCTTAAGACTCATTCCAGTAGAAATTTTGCAGAGTTAACTTGCTTAAACTTTCTGAATCAAAGTTACAGTATAAATTGTAAAGGGAGGGTCTGGTTAAATATATTATTAAAAATGTAGACATTGATGCCTTTATGTAAACCAAAAAAAATTCATTAAAGCTGCTTACACACTTTAACTGAAACTGACAATACAATAATGTTATCCAATTTTAATATTTTATTCACAATTTAAAGGAACAATTAAGCAAACAAGACAACCGTGCTCATTGTCACAAAGCGCTGCTTAACTGCTCCCATAACCCACTGCTGCAACTATATGCATGCCCACAAAGATGCCTACTGCAGGATAAGCATGGGGAATCGGTGAAATGAAGGTCTGGACAGTGTACTCACTACAGATTTTCACCGAAATTGTTACATCGCTGATTGCAAATATCCATTCACACCATGCAATCCCATTTCAAAGATTCTACAGCATTGTTGGACAGTACACACTTGTAATATATCAAATCTATCTGATGGTTATTGTGTGATTGGCACAAAATACTTCAGAAAGCCTCCAGTGTGTAGCCAGCTTTAGGATGACATAAACACAGACCCTTTAATTTTAGGTAGAATCAAGTTTAAATGGTAGTCACAGTGCAGTGTTATCAACACAGGGTATTACATCGCCTTATCAGGGATTTATTTAGTAATAAATGAAGCAAATCTAAGATACATAAAATACAGGAACGTCACTTATCACCTCAATTGTGTCCTATATTACTTTATTTAATTAAGTTTAACTGTCCTGCAATCCCCAGTGATGATCAGACAGCTTTCCTTTATGTTCACTGCAGCATCTCTGCTTTTGTGCTCTCTCTCATTCATAAATGTATCCCTCAATGATCAGTCTTCACTATTGTGCAGGAAAATGGATCAGGCAAGGTTCCTGCAGTTAATGTAATCAGATGCACACATAGTCTACATAATACCAAATGGCTGAAAGTGATATTACAAAACATACCTATGTCTTGTGATCACCTGTAGAGCTCCTACTACTTCAGCTATATCAGGATCTTCAGGATCCTCTCTACTTTGTAAACATGAAGCTTCTGACATTGGTGAAAAAGGAGCCTGTAGTTGTTCAATGGGGAATCCCTGGGGACATTTAATTCTTCACAGTAGGATCGCAATCCTGAGATTCCTATCCTATTGGAGAACATGTGAACAAGATCTTCTGAAACATTCTGTAAGGGGACATCCTCACTGTCCTTTTACAGAAAGATTGCAACAATAGGGTGTGGATAAACTGCGCCCAGCACAAGAGAAATCAATAGTTTCTCCAGAACTGTGGCTTTATAAGATGTCGTAAAAGAAACAGAGCGAGATAAAGCTTTCTTCATAATATTGCTTTATCTTTCTATCCTAAACAGAACTCTTTTGGGCTGATTCAAAGTTAAGATTTAAAGTTAACATTTTGTATATTTTCATCTGGTCAAACCTGTTGTTACATTGCCTGGGATAACCACCCATTAGAATGTGGAGTCTAACTGGGGCATCTTCACTAGAGCCCCTGACGGTGGGGATAGGCTCATGCAGATAGGGGAAGGCAAATAAGAACCCTGCAGCTTGCAAGGATAACAGCAAGAAAGTGAGAAACAATACAGGAGGCAACAGAACAGCAGGACAGGAGTAAAAACAGGACAAGACTCCTGCCGAACTTAACCTATTTATACAGACAATAGATTTATAACCAGCAAGGGAGAAATGTCCCTGCTGGGTATTTAAACACAGAACAGCCAATAAGAGGTTGGAGAGACAGGCAAGCCTACCAACATTGGTTGGTCTGAGTTCTGGCTGTTAGTCACCAGCTGGGACCTAATAATCATACTAGCAGCTGCAGTATAAGCTGTGGCTGTGCTAACTGGAGATGTAAAGGGGTATTCGAGCCCAATTGTTACTGTATTGTATGAACAGCTGTAACAATGCTTATATGACCTTGTCAGACATTTATGTCATATTTTTAAACTGTGAAAATCCAATAAAATGTTTTGAAAAATAAAAAAGCTGTGTTTACACAGAATCCTGGCTTCTTAGCAATAGCCAGGATTGTTGTCATCTAGATTACTGTGAAACAGCATCCTGAGTGCTTAGCAACAACCAGGATCTGTTAGAGCATCCGGGGGAGAAAAAGGTTGTGCCACTGCGACTACTACAGTGGCATGTAACACCATTGTAATTTACAAGGTGGGCAAATTGATTTTATGTTTTACGAGGGGAAATAGTGTTTTTGTATAGAGCACACAGGTACAGATAACAGCTTTATACGAAACTGAAAACTTGGACCCATCCACTCATAGCTATAATTTTGTCAGCACATTTTACATTTGTCCCTAACTTGCAAATTGGTTTGGTAAAGTTTTTTTTTTTTTGTTCTTTATTTTATCAGGCCCTTAGTGTTCACATTAACAAATTTGCGCAAATTGTCATACATGGTAAAATAATTTTTACATCTTGTCTACAATGTGATTTTATATATGAACTTGGGTCCAAATTATTCTCACAGGTGACCCTTTTATCTTGTTTTGTTATTTAGGAAGCAGTACAACAATTACCAAAGTAAAACTTCAAGACCTTATTCCAAAAGGGGAATATCTAGAGATTTTTTACAGATATGAAGGCTCTCTCACCACACCCCCCTGTAGTGAGACCGTCACCTGGACTGTGTTTCCAAATACAATTAAGATTAGTAAAGAACAGGTACCATGTTTTGTTTTTTCTTAAAAAAAAAAAAACCTATGTATTATTTTCATGCTATAAAGAGCTAAGCCTAGTTTATGAAGCTATTATAAAGCAAAAGAAAAAACCATAAATGAAAATTATTTGTTTAAATGTAAATTACCATAGAAAATATATTATAAATATTATTCCCATATATTACTCACTAATGCTATTAATATAATTCAAAATTGTGATACCATATAAAAATGATAAGTGTCAAATATTGGAACTTTCCTGCTAAAAGTACCTAAATATGCCTTAAGTTGGGAATACACAGCTAAAATCATCAGTAATATAGGTGAAATAACCTGATATTACATATTATGAGGCCCTAAATAAATCTCATTTGACTGGATTCAGACCTCCTTGTGTGTGAGTTGAGATGACTCCCCTCACATGCATGGACCTCCAAGCAGGTGATCCTACATTAACGTTTCCACAGGCCATTTCCTTCCCCTCGCCCCAACAGAATGGCTTCCATTATGGAAGTCTGGATCCAGAGAATACACAGATCCTTGATGGATGTTCGTTGTGTACGCACAAGTAAATGCAATCACTTACCAAGACTTGTGTGTGAAAAAATAGCATTTTACCTAATTCTGGATCCAGTTCATTATTATCAAATGTGCTTTGCATATATTCATCTTCTGCACTAGTAGGGCTTAATATGGCAAGGGATTCACATATACCCACACTAAAAAGTGTCCTTTTCTGACTGTGTTTGTAATGAGCAGCAGATCAACCCATCTTATAATAAATTAACCCAGATTTCTTTCTTTATTATGAATAAAATAACTCATGAGGTAAAACATTTTTGTAATGAAAGCAACCTAAACATCATACAAAACACATATTTTGTTATTATTTTCAGAACAATGAATTTTAGGTTGTAGATTAACAGTTCTATTTCTTTCTGACAACTATTGCTTAGTTAGACAATTCCTGTTATGACCTTCAAATCAACAGATATAAACATACCAACAAATATTTTGAAAGTAAAAAGGGGCCATTGCATCCAGGGGTAGGTTGATCTCATCTTTGGTTAGGTCAGAGGACCACCTACACACACACACACACACATATATATACCTTACGGACAACTCTCTGCTAGACCCCTTCCAATCTGGCTTCCGCCCCTCCATTCCACTGAGACTGTCCTTACCAAAGTGACCAATGATCTGTTATCTGCCAAATCCAAGGGCCATCCTCTTCTTCTTCAAACCCTCCGCTCTTTTGGTCTTACTGACACAGCTCTCTCCTGGTTTTCCTCCTATTTCTCTGACCGCACATTCTCTGTTTCTACCCCTAGCTCCCTGTTGGTGTCCCCCAGGGCTCTGTCCTTGGCCCACTCCTCTTCTCCCTCTACACCTCCTCATTGGGTAACCTCATCAGCACCTTTGGTTTCAACTACCACCTCTACGCTGATGACACTCAAATTTACCTCTCGTCCCCTGACCTCAACCCCTCTCTTCTGTCTAAGATTTTCAAGTGCCTTGCATCACTATCCATATGGATGGCCAAACGCTTCCTAAAGCTAAATATGGACAAAACGGAATTCATTGTTTTTCCTCCCCCTAGGATTTCCTCCACTCCTCTATAACCCTAACCAAGCTTAAGGAGGAAAATATGCATGGAGAATAGCTCACCATGCCCTCCCCAGCTCCTTTACATACATCCCCCAACCCACTTCTTCTTAAAAACTCCCCGAAGCTGCTCTGGCACGCCTCTTTCTACTTAACCAACCACATTGCAGTCTTTAAAGAATGCACATCATCAATCTATGTACCTAAGTGGTACGTAGATGCGTAAATTACCTACTACACATGTATTAGGTGCATTCTTAAATAACTGCACTTAAGAAGCCGGAGCTTCTTAAATGTGAATCTGGTCCATAGTTCTTGCAAATTGCATGCACAGTTGTGCTCAGTTAAACCTTTCCCAATATCAGGGAAAATCATCACCTGCTAAAAGGTAAATAAACAAAGTTTTAATGTTTTACTAATGGTCTGCAATCTAGTCTAGTCTAATCTAATCAGCTGTATTTAAGCCTCACTGTATGTGAAAAATGATTATTATATAAAATTTACATTGGTGTAAATAAATCATTGTAATTAGATTAACAATCATGTATTTGTTTTCACACACATAGGAAATATACTCATTATGCAACCTCTTCTTTTTTTTTTTTTTTTTACAGATAAATGCATTCTACCAAAGCCTCAATTACAGTTCTTCACTTTTAATGACTGAAAATTTCAGACCATTACAGAAACTGAGTGACAGGAAAGTTTTTAAATCAGGTGCTGAAGCAGCGTTGTCTCACAGCAAACATTTACTGGTCTCTTTGATCACATTTTATGTAATATTTATTTCTTAAGCAATGTATTTTGGGCATTTCAGTCTGCACTTGAATTTGATTTGGAGCTGGTGCACATTAATATCTATGATAATAATATGGTATGTGCATGTGGGCAACGGAAATCACAAAGAATCTGAAAGCATGTGTTACATCCACACTAAATAAAATGCTTAATAGATAAAATCTGAACTAAACAAAATGCTTAATAGAAAATATCTAATTTATGGACTCAAAAAAACTCATGTGCACAAATATATAAATATATAACGGTGACACTGTCTCATCCTTTATGACAATCATTTATAATATGCAATTACATGATCACAGAGCAACTGAATAGCAACAAAAATAAATATAGATGGGTTGTATAAAGTTATTTAAAGTTATAAATAAATAAATACTATTTGACTTTAGATTGACAACCAATGTTATTTGATTTGATTGTATAGAAATTATAGAACAAAAGAATGTGAATTAATTTTTTATTTTTTTTAAATATGGGAAGTGCAAGAAGTAGCAGCTATATTTTGGTAACAATACACATTGGTTTCTATTCTTTAACATTATAATAATGTACATAACTTAACTTAATTTAATAGAGAAAAAATACATTTATTAATCTGTAGCCTTACAACAATATTAAAAAACCTTAAACAAAAGTAAAATAGTACCTCTCTGGAAAGCCATTAATGTTTATAATAAAATCTCTGCATACTGTATACATAGCTAACGCTAATTATACACTTAGGGTTGTATTCCTGTGAAGGTCTGGGTAACACTTTTGGCATTAATTCATGGCGACAACAGTTTACTTAATTAATTATGCCTAATGAGACTATGGGTAAACACATTTTGTTAAAAAACAGCAAAAGTTTTATTTCATGAAAAGGTAGATTTTTGCCAAATAAAAATTAAGCGTTATATCTTAAATTGCAGACTGAATTGTAAATATGTGCTTTCTGTATCTTATTATTAAATGAATATTGCTGTTAATGATCTATGTTTAATTATTGATATTTGATGAAGACCTGTGGTAACTGAAAATATCTTAATAAATTAAAAAAACACTGCAAATTTTTACTGGAGAGTACTGTACCTTTATTTATTTGCGTGTATAATAAAGTATTTCTTTAAAAGTATAAACATATTATAATATCTACCTCTAGAATATATTCAGATTTACTATTAAATCACAATATGCTCAAAATTGTAGGTACAAGAGACGATTAAATGGGTGAGTAAGAAATCCCAACAGGTATATTAGAAGCTACAATAGGAAAGACTTCAGCTGTAAACATTGTAAATACCTAACTGTAAACTCCAGTTTATTATTGTACAAATAACTTGTTCTATCTTTAATTGCATTATATTAAAGTATAAAAATATGTGAAAAAAATCAGGATTTTCTAATAATTTAATATATATGAAATAAAGGATTCCCTCTGGCATTTTCTAAAATGTGCTGTACAATTATTAACACCTAGAGCGTTATTCTTGTTTTGGTATCTGCAAGACCAAAAAAATTATAACAAGAGAAAATAAAGAATGTGCTAAGGGTTAATAAAACACACCTTATAATTATAAATAATTTTATTCTAAGCAATAAAAATATAAACAAACTTTAAAAAATCAACAGTAAGTACATAACATCACTAGTAGGTAAATATCTGTATAATGTACCAATATAGATATGCTCCAGAGCAATTGTTCAAGTGATGGAATAGTACTCAAGATAATATCAATCTGAAGTGCACATTAGTAGAAATAGACTGATATATCCTCAGTTTAGAGTTTGGTATTCAAAGAGTGGAAATTGCTGGTCTTTAATATTGCACAAAAGTCACAATGTATCACAGTTCTGATAGAAACAGCTGGTTGGACACAGCTATATAAATAAATAATGTAACACTTGATAATAGCTCGGTGAATGCCAATATATTATAAACCTCAACACCTACAGATTGTTGGTATGGATATCCACTATTCTTATAAAGTTAATAGGTCTGCAATAAGATGTTGTTGGCAAATAAGAGGCCTTTTAGAGTTCACCGTGTCCGTAGTGGATCGTCAGGAGTCAGCTATATGCTTTCAATGCCTGTGAATAAAGGGCCTCTGTGTAGCTCACCGTGTCCGTAATAGAACGTCAGAAGATAGCTCAGTGCCTATAAAAGCCTTTTCCGCAATGTGATGTCTTGGTATTGGAGTCCCAATCATGGGTCGTACAAGCGGCAAACGTAATGTCAACTTACCAATCATTAGGAGACAGTGGGAGCAGTATGTAATAAAATATGTGGCTGTCACTGTTAGCTTTCAGGCTCTTGTGGAAGCACATGGGTCTCAAACTGGCCAGATATGCAGGCAATATGAGTGGAATATATAATCGGCAAAATCACTTGTTGTGGTATAGTATCCTTTGACGCGTTTCTTAACGTAATGGTCGTGATTTCCTCAGAAAACATTGTACAGCTGTAAACATTGTAAATACCTAACTGTAAACTCCAGGTTATTATTGTACAAAAAACTTGTTCTATCTTTAATTGCATTATATTAAAGTATAAAAATATGTGAAAAAAATTAGCATTTTCTAATAATTAAATACATATGAGATAAAGTTAATTTATTTTCAAATATATTAATCTATAAATAACAGTATGTCTATGGAGAATAGTTAATACATTGTTAGCAGCAGTCACCTAGACAAAGGGCCGTATCCAGAACTACGGCCGTCTTCCATAGACGGCCGTAATTCACTGAACAGTAGCTACTGCGCATGCACAGTAGCTATTGTACGTAATCTGCGTATCGTTTCGATACGTAGATTGCATATATGCGGTCTTTTAGACCGCATATACTTAATCTACGTATCGAAACGATACGCAGATTACGTACAATAGCTACTGCGCATGCGCAGTAGCTACTGTTCAGTGAATTACGGCCGTCTATGGAAGACGGCCGTAGTTCTGGATACGGCCCAAAGAATCAGTTACATAAAATAGAGCCCAAAAAATCAGTCTGTGCCTTAAGCTGATCATGTGCTACAGCAATTATCAGCCTAATTATCCAATTATTGAGAGTTCGGGTCAATTGTAGCTGGAGTGAGTGGTCAGGATGGATTTTCAAAATGCCCAATAATCATACTAGAAATTCTCTGGTACGATGATTTCACCTTATGGCATGCTTGAAATATATCTGGCTCAATCTCCCAATATTGTGTAGTGTGTGACCAATTCCAATCATTTGCCCTGTTCCCTCATCTCCTGGCTGGAGTTTCCCTATGTGCAGGGGCGTTTTAAGAAGTGAGGGGGCCCTTGTGCAGGATTTGGACATGGGCCACCTATCCCCCTTGCCTGAGACAGGACTGTCCCGATTTGCGGACCTCAAAAGGGGCAGGGCCTAACTGCACTGTAAGCCCCTCCCTGTTTTGGTCCCGCGAATAGGGAAAGTTCTACCACAGGGGAAGGGGGGCTCATTCAGCATCTATTTCTTCCTTCCAGAGGATCTTAGAGGGAAGAAATAGATGCCTGAATGGCCCCCCCCTCCCCTGCCAACCTTGGATGCAGGATGCATGCCACAGGGCCCCCTATTCTGAGGGGCCCATGTGCACTGCACACCCTGGACCCATTATAGATACACCTATGCCCATGTGTCTGACTTCATAACTATCAGCAAGTAATAAAGTAATGAAAGCTCTGCATTTTGCAAGAATAGGTGTAATTACAATAAGAACATCTCATCCATCACGTATGGTCTCATTCCGTATACACCTCCCACTAGTTTTACAGTGTCTTTTACAGTGACTAGTATATGGAAAAAACAAAAATCATTATCCCTGTTTACCTGTACAATGATTTGTACAAAAATGTTCTCAACCATGGAAGAAGTTCCACATTCCCAGTGTCATTTGTACAACATCTTGGTTGCATAGCATTCAAGTGCACAGCTTTTTTTTCCTATTTAATAAAACTAACTTTAACCAGACAATTTTAGACCACCTATGAGAAGTATATTAGAGGCCAGATGTCACTGTAATCTTAAGAAAGGTCCAGGTCATGCCAATATCAATATAACATCGGGTTCAACAACCCGGGTTATTGCCAGGGCAGCAATGTAAAGGTGGTATTAAAGAATCTTGAGCCTAAAGGTATTAATAATCCTTCAGATTTAGATCTACAATATTCCAAAATAAATGCAGTTCTGTTTTTAACATTGTGAAGGAGAGAAACAAATGCATGTTATAAGAAAGGTAGGTATCGCGGCGCTCCTGATCTCTGTGTGGGTAGTGTATGATCCAGCTGCTGCCTTCATAAAGTGTTCCAATGCACTTAATAGCAGAAACAATGTACCAATGGTGAAGGTTAAAGTGCTCAGATCAGTGAAGTTCATAAACCATATGTAACTGTGGGAATGCTGATGAGTTGCTCAGTGTGTTATTCCAATCAGTGTCACAATGTCTCCACAGCTTAAATAGAGGAGGATGCAGATAGAGAGAGAGAGAGATGCCGACAATAGTGTAGACGGTATAGGATTGTAGAAGAGATACTAGATCTCTGTGCACTTGCATGTTCCCATGTAAGTGCACAGCTTGATTCCCTGACGCCGTGTGCCAGGGAATCAAGCTGAGGAGACACCGAGCGGTGTCTTCATTAAGCGTAACCATACCCCTGATTAAGGCCCTCTTCGGTGCAGAAACACATTGGGATCATACACACTATTACTTACTAACAACAGTGCTCCGACATATTCATGCAGTATTGTATATTTTTTAACAATAAAGTGTTATAACAGAGTCACACAGTGTCCGTGATTCCCAGGCACACAGCATCAGCAGCAGGCGGACTGACAGCTGACAGCATGGGAAAGTTACCCAAACAACAGCCAAACAGCGGAGCAGCCCAAGAAAAGAGGCGCTACAACAGAAAGGGAACCCCTCAGGGAGCAAGGAACAGAGGAACACCACAGCACATTGGACGCAGCTCCTGAGAGACCCACAGAGAGGACAGCTAACGGAGCAACCTTGTTTACGATAGGCATAACGGCAAGCTGGGAACATGTAAATGCACAGAGATCTAGTATCTCTTCTACAATCCCATACCGTCTACACTATTGTTGTTGCATTTTTCTCTCTCTCTCTCTGCATCCCTCTCTATTTAAGCTGTGGAGACATTGGGCCTGATCCAGACCTACGGCCGCAAGCGATCGTGAGCGAAAAATCGGGCAAAAAAACGCACTGCGCATGTGCAGTATGACAACTTCCAGTCGTACGAAGGACATGAGCGTACAGCGAGCGTATTTTCAGCATATTTTTCGCCCAAGGGGCGTGCGTTTTGTACGACGATAGTCTGGACGCTCGAGTTACTACACAGAGGCGGGAATAGCCTTTTAAATTGTACAGTATGGGCGTGCTAAGCCCAGCACGACCAGCGTATCGGTATGAAAATTCGCACGTACGCTGGAAAAACTTAGGGTAGGGTTTAGCCGCCGTAAGTAGGTACAATCAATGGGAGTGTCATGGGCGTGAAAGTTTATACGCCCAGGCGATCATACGCTACGCTCGCGGGCGCTCGCGGTCGTAGGTCTGGATCAGGCCCATTGTGACACTGATTGAAATAACACACTGAGAAACTCACATTCCAGCAGAAATATATGGTTTATAAACTTCACTGTTCTAAGCGCTTTGACCTTCACCTTTAGTACATTGTAAATACATGTTATAGGTTTGAATTATCTTGTTCCGTTGTCGCTAATGTTTTACCTGTTGCACATATGTCTATCAATCTATTTTAAACATGGATGGAGCCTCCTGAGTAATATTTAGAGGTGTGAGCACCTGTTCCTATATGTGATAGCAGTTCAAAACCCTAGTTCAATGCTGTGAACAGTGTGGTTTTCCTGCACGTGTCACCCTGTCAGAGCGGTATACTTTTGGGTTCTAAGCAATTTGCACGATCTATCTGCTAAGCAGACCTTACTTTGTTAAGTGTTATTTGGGTCCTATCTATTATGGCTCACCTTGTTTGTATTTAATTAATTGTCTAAAAAAGTAAATTAGGAGTTCATCTACTTTTCTAGATATGGATGTTGGTCTACTAACATCATTGTCATTGTCAGAGTGAATTTAACCAGTATTTTTGTGGAACAGTCCAACATTTCACAAACCCATGTTTTGGACACAAAGGTAGGCACATCAGTATAAACTGAGGTGCACATTACTGAGAAAAATGGTAAATTTACATAAAAAATTATTTCTCATATATTTAACATGTGCAGATGATTATACTGTAAAATAACGAAAATAATGTAATATTATATATAT